>PVJA010005481.1:0-78887 GCA_004027025.1 Myocastor coypus
AGAAGGAGAAGGAGAAGGAGAAGGAGAAGGAGAAGGAGAAGGAGAAGGAGAAGAAAAAGAAGAAGAGGAAGAGGAAGAGGAAGAGGAAGAAGGAGGAGGAGAATGAGAAGGAGAAGACAAAGACGAAGATGAAGATGAAGAAGAAGAACAAGAAGAAGAAGAACAAGAAGAAGGAAGAAGAAGAGGAGGAAGGCTGTCCCCTAGAGCAAAGCCTTTAACCCACAGGTCCAGACCCCCTGGTACAAGTTAAGTCCTCTCATGTGTCACAGGGGCCAAAACTTGATGACAATAATAGTAGTTCAAATGCTAGAAGTGGAAAATGATTTGCTATTTTTTTTTTACAGTAATTAGAATGCTTTTGAGGTTATTTCTCCAATTGCATCCTTTCACTCACTTGTATTCTGATATACTTTCTGGAGTAGGAAACAATGGAGGCAGAGATATTGGAGGCACTGCTCAACTATTTTCTGAGAAGAAATATAAAATATGAGAAATCCCCGGGATGGGACGGAGGAAACATGGGAGAGGAAACATAGAAGAGTGACGGCACTGAGGAGGGAAGGGGAATGAATGCATGAGTAGACGCTCCTGGCTACAGGGTAGTCAGAGCACGCATGCTGCAAGCTCATCTGACCACCAGGGAAGGTGACCACCTGTCTTGAGGAGCTGCATAGGCTATAGACAAAGACAGGGGCCTAGGAGTACAAAACAAAAGGTGGACTGGTGCAGAAAGGACCGCTTGGCACCTGCTCCTCACCTGAGTACATCCTGTCTAATGCTCACAAGCAGCCGAACATCACAGGACCTGCATGAGAAAGTGCAGCTGGAACTATTCCAGCACCATGTGTATGGTATTTTGGGTGCTAAAGCCTATAGAATTTGGGATTATCACATCAATCCATTTTTCCAAAGATGGCATGTTTAAAAGTATCTCCCTGTCAAAGAAGAAACAATTTATTTTGCAAGAGGCTAAAATGTATCTTTCTAAGTTTGCTTGTTTTAAAACTACCAGAAATGAATCTACTAATTGTGGGGAGGTATTTGTCACTCTTACTCATTTATATTTTCGATTTCTTATAATAAAATAGTTTTATTGCTCTTCTAAAACATATGGTGGTTGTATTTTTTTTTTTTTTGTATTATGGTTGGCTCAGCCTGCCCTGGGGGTGGGATTGGTGCAGGATGTGATAGCAGCCTCGGTCCCTGCAGTTGCCTAAGCTTGCCTAAGCTTGCCTAAGCTTGCCTAAGCAGGCCCAAGTTAAATAATGGCTTCTACTTTGGTACCAGGGTTTGAACTCTGAACCCTGTGCTTGCCAGGCAGATGCTTTTGCTGCTGAGCCATCTCCCCATCCTATTGTATTTGTAAAATTAAGTAGAAAAAGCCTCAAAGGTAATATCTTATGGTAGAATTTTGGTGAATTGAAAATGGTTATTTTTACATGTTTAGAAATCTTATCAAAGATATTGTTACTGGCAAGGAAAGACTCCCTTAGCAATGGCACGCAGAGTGAAAACCCGCCAGTGGAAATGTACACTGGGGCAAATTTTACATGTGAAATCATTTGGTCTCTTCCATTTGACAAAAATAATTACTGTACCTCAGGGTCATGGACCATATCCATCCCAGTTTACAACAAGTTTTAAACTACATAGACATCTAAAGGAGAGTAGCAGATGTGGCTTCAATACAACTGTAGTTGATTCTGTGCACACATATTTTATTGGAAATGACAAAGAAATAAGGGGACTCATGGAAAAGATAGGCAAGAGTTTACATGATAAGATTTAACAGAAGCACAGCTGGGAAGGCATTCATCTTGCCTCTCTATCCAGAGACCAGATAGATGCTGGCTGGACTTTTACCTTGATTGCTCAAAGTTCTCACTCACCAGGGAACACAGTAGACGCTCCCCCATTGCGTGAGGTCCACAAACCACTGGTTAGAGATTTTACCCTGGGATTCAGAAGGGAGCCTGCTCAGCTTATTCAAATCTAAATTCTACAATAGAAAGAAGCTGATTGAAAATTTTAATTCATTTAAATAAATGCAGTGCCCAGGACATAATTCACTGGCACAGTACCTTCCTGGCAACAAGGTCCTGAGTTTGACTCCTGGTACCCAAATAAATAAATAAACAAACAAACAAACAAAAAAACTCATTTCCTGCTAATAATGGAATTAGAATACAGATCTGTACACTGGATTATATAATACTTTGTTTCAGATCCATATACACCACGAAATCCAACATACTCATGAAAGATAAGCATAGCCATTTTGTTTTGAATTAACGTTCCAAAATGATCTAGAACCTGAGGCTTCTGGTGGCATCAAGTGACTTTTAACCTCCTGACTCTTGTTTCTGTCAGTGTGAGTACATACTTTGGTAAACATGGCTATAATTTCATTAACATTTGTGTGCGAAGGCACCTCGCATCTCTGTCTTCCGACCTGACATCTCCTCTGGATTCATTATCGTATTTCTAATTACATACTGAAAGTTTACATGTAGATATGGTGAAAGAAGATCAAATGCAATTTTGACCTTCATCGTAGAAGACCAGGGGTCTGACTAAGTAGACAACTTTTAGAAAGACGTTAGGAGCAAGTCTTTAGACAAAAATATCTTATGTTTGAAACTTGTCTGTACCACTTATGGAATGATTTGGATGATTGGTTCATCTTTTCTGTGCTTCTATTTTCTCATCTGAAAAATAGGATTAATAATTATATCTGCCGAGTAAGTCGACACGAAATGTTAAGTTTATAATACCTTAAGTACTCAGAATAGTGTGCGGCACACAGTGTGTATCATATATAGATGTCTAACTACCACTGTAACAGCCACTAACTCTGTGACTTGCCCTCGCGGTCATTAAAACATACTTGTTCTATCTCTGAAACCCTCTCAAATGTGAACTCCCTCCCTGAACTCTGTACACACTTCCTTGATTCAAATCAATATGACACTTTGAGATAATCTCCTAGTTATCTTCTTGGGTTGTCCCTTGTGTAAAAGTCATCAAAAATTTTCTTCGTACACTGTAATTTTTATAATTAATCTTTGTCTCAAAATGTTACTTACTATCATTTTAATAACCATAGAATTAAGAATGAGTTCTAGGGTATGAGCTGTGTCATGCAATCAGTTGAGGATGGTGATGTTATTTTCCACTGACCAACGTTCCAGGCCCTATCTCTTGGAATAAAGTAGAATTGTGTTGCCCTCACTTTGTGGCTATGTTTATCTTCCAGGAGTTTACTTTCTTGAATCTCACCTCTTCAGGACTCAGACTGATCACCCCGCTAGTGCTCCCGGAGGTGGCAGTGATTTTCCAAACACTGTTCACTCCTTCCAGATAGAGATCATAGCTAGCGTCTCTGTTTCCTCTTGTATCCTAGACACCTCTCTTATCAGATTGCCAACATATCACATATACACTAGTGAGTTGTAATTCCTTTGTCCTCATCTTTTCATGGCAAAACAAAGATAAACTAAAGATACAGAATAAACCAGACCTCATTTATTCGGGCTGCTGTCTCACACGTAAGTGATGATCATATCTTCTTCAAAGCTTCTAGAGATGCAATCATTTTCCTGATTCTGCAGATCTGATAAATCACAGCACTTTGCCAGCATGTTTACCATGCTGAAATAACCAAAGTAAGTCAATGGAAGATGAACACTAATTAAACAAGATGTGATCAGACCTACTGTCCTACTGCCCTATATTAAGGAGAAACACAAATGTGTTTTGATTGAAATCAAGAATGTTTAAAAGGAGAGAAGCTAGTGATCTAAACACCATCTCAAGGGAATTGGTATAATGTTTTGTTTTATTTACATGTGCTTACATTATTCTACTTATGTATACTGCAAATGTTTCCAGCGCCCAATAATCACATCCGTCATCAGCACTTAGGGCATCACATGATGCAGCATAATGGATTTAGTGTCCCCCACCTCTCTGCTTCCTCCTTTCTTCCATCTCTTGGTCCCCTTCTGATTGACAAAAGATCTATCTCGTTTCTTCTCAGTTACTTTTCCTTTCTTTACCTTTCCTTCCTTTTGCTCCTCTCCATTTTCTCTTCCTTCCATTTCTTGTCCAAAGAATGGTCATGAGAGTCACTAAGAAAATTCTAGAATAAAAATGACATCATTATCCCTGGAGAAATTTTGAAAAATAAATAGTCCTTTGAGTTAGGTGACTATTTAGTCCTGGCACCTGTGTCTTCATTAAAATAGAAATCTGAATGCCTCTTTCTTTGTCTGCCACCTGAAACTTAAATATGACTCATGAAACATCTACAACCAAGAGTACAGTGCTGTCTGAGTTCAACCTAATCATACTGAGGAGGGGGTAAACAATCATTTCTTGTCTCCTCACTGGAGCTGGAGCTCCAGTTCCTATGTCAGAGACATAATGCAAAACCTGGCTTACACCGAGAGCTAACTTGTCATCTCTAACCTTGACATTGTTTATTGGGGAGAAGTAGGCAGGGAGACATTTGGAGACTGTGGGGACCAGGGAAGGCTTGGCATAAGGACATGTGATTTATAGTCTTCCTCATCTAGGAATTTTCCAAACGCTTTGATCTAATGCTCTTTCTGGATCCCAGCCCTGAATTTATTTAACCTTTGTTACAGGGCCAATTTCTCCATAGAGTTTCATTCTGTCTTCCCCAGATCCTGCAACCAATTTGGATCAGAGAGGGGCCATACAGGGTCCCCGGCAGGTGGCTCACCAGTTCCCCACTGCGTTCCGCTCACAGATGCTATACCAGCTGTTGTGCTGAATTAGCCCCTTACCTCCTGCACAACTGTGTTCTGCCTTCTGATCTGTAATGGAAAGCTAGCACAGAGTAGCAGAAAGAGAGTCCCAATCATAAGCCGGAAGGTTAAATATGCAAATGTTCACTGCGGTCACTGAATAATATTCTGCTAATTATTTAATTTCTCTGAGCTTCAATATGTTGGTGCAATATACTGCTTGGACTGCATATTGTAAAAGGTTCCACCCAGGGCAATCATTTAACAGTCTTATTACAATTTTCTCTAGGTCTTTCCACAGATCCCTTAAAATTATCACATTATTTTAATGGCTACAGTTCCTTCCTTAAGTTCTCATGATTAGCTTCTTAACAGGAAGAGATGATGTATTTAGCATGTTTCACCTTATTTGGAATGGATACAAAATTGTATGAAATGGCCGGGTTAATGTCTTCTCCTCTCCCTGACATTCTCACAAAATCAAGCCAGCAACCGAGTATCCTCCTATCAGTGAATCCTGTCACTAAAGCTGACCTTTGGGGCTAACCTTCTGGGTCCACAATCACCAGGTACAACCTTACCAATATACATACAGATCCAAATGATTGCTAACATAATTTTCAAAATGTAAAGGAGCAAGCATCCCTCAAATGTGACTGTTTAATGAGCTAAGTAACTAAAGCTCTTTGCTTTGCTTTAACAAGACTGTTTCTAACTAAATATATGGCAGCAATCTTTTGAATAAAAGTAACTTTAAAAAATCAAACATTTTAGTCTGGATTAATAAATGGGGCAATATGAAATAACTTGACTCTGAAATGTTCATCACTCTTCGGAACTAAGTCAAAAGGAATCAAGCAATATAATTTTCTTGATCAAATCAGTGTATATGAATATCTGTCAACTGAAAGCCGAAGAAATGAAGAGAACATCTCCAGTAAAACCAATTATTCCTTGTGATTTTATTTTAGTTCCATACAACTTGGTATTATCTTAATACGTGAAGAACAAGTAGAAACCTACAATAACAGAGTCCTCAAAAGCCAATGTATAGTTAAATTCTAAATGAAACATACTCTTAAATGTGATTGTACCAAAAGAACTTTTGAAAGCTTTATTCTATATTATCTGTTATTACTCAGAAACTTAGAAATTCGTTATTGAAAAGGATGCCATATGAGAAGATATATATCTATATCTACAACTATATCTATTTATCTTTCTACCTATCTATATCTGCAGATTAGCCTAAAGCAGTAACAACTTACAAAACCGGAATTTTCAGCTCTTACCCACATCCTAACATAACAGAAAGTGCCGAGGGAGGCATCTGACCTGCGGGTGGTTTGCATGCTGCATGTGAAGGCCAACATTCATCGCTAAGACGGTGATGAAGCTGTGCAGCTTCCATGCCATGGAGAGGAGCCCTGGTGACAACTGGCATAAATAGAAGTAAAAAAATATGTATTCAAAAATACGAAGTGTCCAATGTTTGTACTAGCCAAAGAAGGAACAATATTGTTTTAAGGATTATATTCAAATCATTACAGTATTTATATGGAGAAACACTGGTAGTTCTAGATTTACAATTAAATTTTGGGACTATAGCTTCCTCATTAATTAGTTTGAGGAAATGTGCTATTTTGCATTATGTGTACGTAAAATCCTGTATTTTTTATGGAATTGTGATTATTCAGCCTATCCCATTAACCTTTCTTGTATAAATCATGTTCTATATAAAATATTTACATCACTGTAATCACAAAGCCTGCCAGAATACTCTTAGTGATTCTTTACCATGCCAAAAATATTGCAGCAAATATTGAACTTAACTCTGAGAACAAACCAAGCAACTATATTGGTATATGAGACTAAAATCCCTGCTTCAGTCGGACGAAAAGAGAATCAATGCTCCCTTCCAAGAGCAGAAACCCAACCAATCCTTACAGCTGATGTTGACAAAGCTTAAGTGCATAATAAAACTGTGCTTATTAGGTACAAGAACTATGTAAAACATTCACAAACCTCTGCAGCTTTCAAGTCCCCATTGTCAGCTCTGTTCTACAGATGAAGCACAGCGACCCATAGTCACACATGCTGCCTCCCGAGCAGGCCCTTGCAGCCAGGTGAGCTGAGCTTACCACTTATGAAGTTGACAATTGCATGATCTGGCCTCCAAAGGTGACAGCAAATGCAGAAGCCTGGTCTACCCGACACGACAGTCAGCCTTCACTTCCATCATGTCCCAGTCCCTCCCTCATGTATGCTGTGTGAGGTGAAAAAACATATTCTGCTCCCAAGGCAGAGATCTCAAACATCTAAGCTGCCCAAGTTTATCCGGCACAGAAAATAAAGCTAGAGATCTTACCTTGCCCAGAATTCATCAAGGGAAATTTTCCTTGTGAATATGGATCATGAATTTCCACGGCAGATGTCACCACATGAATTAGGCATAAACTTTAGGCTCTGTTATGTCTGTGCTATTGCTTTAGCAAGTGAGCCACCAACTCGGGTAGTACAATACCTACCCTCATCCTCGTTTTATATTTAGTAACAGCATTAAAGGACTATTTTTTTTTCCTTCATAGACATAATCATGATTGCTCTGAGGGGATACATTCCGTAGTGCTAGGCCCTTAGTTATGCTCACAGTCCTCAAACCTTCTAAAACTGTTAATACACAAGTTATTGCATGATAAGGACCAGCCACTGTGTGTGCTGATCACTGTGGTTTTATCAGAGAATGTTCACTTCACAGCCATATCTGCTCCAGGTCTTCACTCCCTGTTTGGTGTTGTTGAGTTGAGCTGAGCTGAGCTTAGAGTAGCTTAGCTTAGCTTAGCTTACTTTAGCTTAGTCCATTCACATGGTGGGTTCGCTTCCTAAGTATAATTTGCCCACAGGCTTAGTTCATGATTTTCTGGCTCTAAGGCAAAGACACCCTAGGGAGGAGACATGGAGGGAGCAAAGTTCCTGGGTGTGGAGGCCCAGAGGCAGACCAAGGCAGTAGTGCCAGGGCTGCAGAGGTCGCAGGCCAAGCGCAGGCCCAGGGCACTCCTCCTAGACAGCATCTCCTCCCTAGCTGAGGTGGTCCCCAGGCCTCATAGGTAAGGAAAGTAAATCAAGTGAAAACTGTGACTGCTCACTCCTTTTGAACTTGCTACTCAAACGGTTCTCTCCATATCATCCTTAATCTCCAAACAAAAACCATATCAAGTTCATAATTTCACAGGGTACAATGTGGTTCTTCAGCATGCAACCAGAAAGGTGATAATCCCTTTTCCAAAATCACAATTTAAGTATTGTAAAAAGTCTAAAATGTTTCAAAATGCCTCAGTCTTTTCAAAGCATGACAAACTTTTATCTGTGAGCTCTTATCTGTAAAAATAAAAAGAAGCAAGTCACATAATCCCAAGACATGGGAGAGTAAACATCCCCACTGTGTTGGGAGCCACAGAAGCTGGACATTGGTCAATACATGAGAGGGAGACAAGGCCTCAGTGCCTAAAGCAGTCAAGCTGCCTCAGTCCTGAGAAAAGCATCCTGCTCCGCCGATGTCAGCTATTGATCACTAGGAAACCTTGGGTCACTTGATATTAACTTTGCAAAGCTATAAATAAAGGCCCCTGCTGTAGTGCTGGGGGTCGTCTCACCAACCAGGCAGATGAGCCACCACCTGACTAGCTCCTGTCCTCTTGCCTATCTCTTCCTCACTCTTGCTGCCATTTCATCCTGGGGTACAGTGGATCACACTAGGAGACCAATGGATCCCTATACAATCCTGAAAGGCAAGAACAGAAAATAGAAAACAGCTGGACCAAAGACAGACAACACACAACAAGCATATCAGCAATAAACACACAACTGTCGAGTCCTACGGCCCAGTACCTCGACTCAGAAGTGCACAGGGCTGAAGCAGGGGTCCCAAAGGCTATGATAGCCCGGAACCTGGGGATCTTCTGGTGACAACCCACAGAACCTGGACTGAGGCTGCCTTCACTGGGGGCTGGTAGCCTCACTGGACACAGCCCATATTCCTGGCATTGCTCCCTGCTTGCTGTACCCACTACACTGCTAGTGTCCTTCCTGGGTTCCTGCATGTTGCCCTCAGGGAGCAGTCTGTCTTCCAAGACTTCTTTGTACATCACAGTGGAAGCCTTCATGACACCCTGGCGTTCGCACTCTGAACATCAGTGAAACCAAGCTCACAGCGACAAGGCAACATCACCACCAGCAGAAGCAGCGTGGGTGCTCCTTGTACCGTGTTAGCAGCAGCTCCTGGGGACCTGGATGGCTGAGAAGAGCTGAAGGAACCCTAGCCAGGAAACTTCCTGAAAGATGCTCCTTGATAGGGATTCCCGGGACTCTTCCTGGAAAACAAACGCCAACGCTTTTCAACTTTGAGCCCCCACTTGTGGGGCCTTGTGGATTTCTGAGGTGTCCTCAGTAAGTCTTTCTTCACCTGCATGTATGAGGCACTGCTCTCTTCAGACATCACAGCTCTTTTGGCCCCGTCAGCACACATGTGTACTTCTGGGCCAACATGTAAATAGTGCACATTTTTCTTGTGTGTAAATCACATGTTCAGACGTAATAGCAGCAGTGGCCTCAGATCGTGGGCCAATTTTCGTATTAACTTGCTTCTCCTCTTGAGAAATGACACCCACCTCCCAGAATTTAAGCGAGGAGAGGTGGAAATTGCTCTCGGATTCCACTGCACCAAGGCAGAGCCAGCACAATACAGAGCCGCTGAGCAGAAAACTGGCTAATTCATGGCAGCTGGGAAACAGAGGCACGAGGAGAAGACAGGGAGACCAGACATAGGCTGGGGCACCCTGAAGAGCCAGGCAGCTGCCTCAAAGCATTCTCCACATGCTTTCACTGGGCGCACCCCTAATCCAGGCAGATTGAAAGCCCACCCTAATTGCTATGCACAATAAACATAGAATAGTACACTTTGCATAGGCGAAGAGATAAAGACACTAATTTTATCAGATTGAAGAGAGGAATGGTATATTCATCTTTTTTTAAAGCAGGTTCATCTTTAAAAAAAATCACAAATTGCACAATAGGCTGACTTATGACACAGAGGTGGCTAAAGGGGCACTGGAGCCTGGCAAAGACACCAGGGCATTGCCACTGGCCAGAAAGGTGAAACGGGGAGAAACAGCAACACAAATACAGTCTTATTGCTTCCTTTCTCGCCCTTTACAATGTGTCCTTTGGTCTAAACTTCTTACAGAGAGAAGTAAGGAACTAATTGGGGATGAGAGGTTAGAACAGAACGGCTATTACCACAAACCAATAATGCGCTGGTCAGCTAAGGTAATCTACTTACTCGGAAGTCAATAAAATACATCAGGAGTTAGGAGTGTACACTCCACAATCAACAGTCCTAGATTTAAGCCTCGGATCTACTGGCACACCCTCCAGCACGTGAGGCCATGGATTTTATTTTGGCCTCCCTCTTCACAAAACTGTGGAAGCAATGACAGAAATCTAATAAAAATTTTATCAGATAAAATACAATAATACAGTATGAAGAATTTAACACATTCTCTAGTGATGATGATGACGATCATGACGACGACGGCAACGACGATGATGATGATGATGATGATGGTGATGATGATGATGATGATTAATGTTAATTGAACTTTGTTCCAGATTCTGACATGGTGGTTTATATAAAGAGGATCGATACAGGTCCTTAGACCCCAGGGAGATGCTCTAGTGAGATGACGCACTGTTGACCTGACACCTACCAGATGAAGCCTCTACATGACCCCCTGTGGACCCTCTCGCTGCCAGGAACCAGCAAGGCAAATGGGCAGGTGGCATCCAGCTCTGAATGAGGGTTTGCATTAAGCCTGGCTCATCACCCAGAAGCACAGGTAGTGCAGGAGCCCAGGAGGGTGCAGACGTAAGAAGTAGCTCCTTATTTTGTGCTTTCACCTCTTTATAGGGCGAGAGTCTTCACAAAGCATAGGGTGGGCTGTAGAGGTGAGGAAAGAGCTCAGTCTGGCTTCACTTCACAGTAGGTCTGTGAGTGTGAACAAGTGACCAGACTCTTGTGAGACTCAGGCCTTCATTTGTACACTGGAAATAAAATCTATATGCTGTCCAGTCACTAGAGAGCATGACACACATTAACCTTAATGCCTTAAATAGTTCAGAGCTCAAGAAGTTACATTTAATATTTAAATTAAAAACCAGATACTAGTTTTCAGAAGAATTAATTTATGGCATCAATTTGTAATATGAACAAAGAATGAGTTTATAATATGCACGCATGCACGCAAATGTGTGTGTATGTTTCATATTCACACAGGCACTGAACAATTACCGCTAAAGCGAAGTTCTCTCCCAGGAGCTCCTAAGGTCTGAAAGCCTGGCCCGTCATCCCGGACAAACGCTTGGCAATCTGCCGCAGTGCCCAAACCATCCTCCCCGACATAGATCACAAACACTTCGTATTTGCACTGATTTCTGCGAAGAGGAACGGCGCGGGGTTCCCTGGAGCTCCATCTGTCACCACCACCCCCCTTTACTTTGCAACACATTCTGCTGCAGCACTTAGCACCATTAGGCAAAATTATGTCATCTCTGGTCTTGCAGCTGGCATGGCCGGTGCTTCACAGGTGGAGAAGCAGATGCATAACGGGGCTATTGGAAAATGCTCCATTAGGAAAACAGCTCCACGCATAAAGTCAGTGAGACCGTGCCCAGGCCGGCTCTTCCTTCTGTTCCAGGGTAAGTGATCATCCAGAAGAGTGAACTACTGTGTCATCTGTGGAGCAGCACAGTTGACGCAGAGTTCAGGGTGAAGTTGCCAGCAGCGTCCCTTGCATATTGTAGTGGGAGGGAGAATGCAAACGCAGGCATTCGCCTCATATGGCCGTGCATATTAAGCTATTTCACTAATGTATGGAACGTTTCCGCTTGTCCCAGGGATATAGACAAGAAACTAAATATTGACTCAGCAAGAGCTCAAATGAGAAGTCTAATTAAATTAAATGGTACAGAGGGGAGGCTTGTTTCAGACTCCAGTAATTGCTTAAGACACAAAAGAGACTAAGTAAAGGTCAAAGAGGTCCAGTTATAATCAGGAATATACATTTGCCAATAGGTGTGTTTGTGTGTAGGCATACATTTACACATATAACTTAAATATTACATATGCAAAACATTTATATACAGTTACAGCCGCATGCATGCACACATGTATTGCCCTCATTTCTTATTTATTTACTTATTTATTTATTTATTTTGCTGCTTATTTATTTTGGTATTTAGTACAGGATCAACAGGGTGTACAGGGTCTCACTACATAGATCGGACTTGTAATGGTCCTCCTGTTTACAGCCTCCCAAGTGCTGGGGTTACAGGTACACCCCACCTACCCAGTCTCAATTTCTATCTTACTGTACCCCAGGGGCAGGGCTGGCATGGCAGGCCAGGGAATGGAACGCCCAGGCCCTGCGTCTGCCTAAGCAGGTGCTTTAGTCCATTGAGCTACTTGGCTGGCCCCCTCATTTCGTTTAAATCTACATAAAGACATCAAAGTTTCAGCGTGACAAAGCTGAATCACATCACGCACGCTTTCTGTCTTGTCAGTCTCCTCCTCTGCCTCTGTCTCTTCTGCCTAATTGATCTCTCTCTTGCACAACAAAACTGTTGGCAAAATGTTAATTATATAAACTCATACCCACACTGTTTTCTAATCCACTCACAAGTTTCCTGAATCATTAATAAAATGATTAAATTATGTATGAAATAGTTTTCAGTTTTTTAAAAAGTAAAAATATTTTTTAAAACATTATCAATGGTACAAAACTATGCTAAATAGCTATGTATGTACACAAGAGAGCTTGGATAGTTGTACCTTTGATGTCTATTGGTCTACTAAAAGG
Source organism: Myocastor coypus (assembly GCA_004027025.1). NCBI lineage: Eukaryota > Metazoa > Chordata > Mammalia > Rodentia > Myocastoridae > Myocastor > Myocastor coypus. Next base: position 12,686 of record PVJA010005481.1, read on the forward strand.
AAAAGTTAACATTTAATTTCTTTTTAAGTTTTTGACCAATTTGAATGCTGATGCCTGGTAATATAAACAACTAATTTGAAGGCAACAATATAATAATGTAGAATTTTAAGTCACTTTCATAGACCATTTTACCATTGAATTAAGTTCTTTAGTTTTAATTATTTAACTAAAATTTCTAGTGAAATGCTTCAGACCATTAGAATCAGAGGACTTAGTTTGGTCCAGACTATTAGCAGCTGTTGTACAAAATCCTATTACTTATTAATTTTGTGCAGACGTTTAACATTTCTGCATTATTATGAGCTATGATATTCTTGCCCAGTACCTTAAAACTTCAGGTATCCAAAGGCGCTAATCTTGTCCAAAGTACTTTTTTGAATTTCTGGTTACTTGAAATACTACCCTGGGTTTTAACTGAATAATTTTAACTATGTGCAATCTCTATAAATAGCTACATATTGACTAAATTATCCATTTTCTCTAAATTAAAGGGCCAGATGCCTCTAGTAGGATTGACAGCAGATAAGCTAAGTCCTCCTATTTCTAATAAGCTTTTACCTGTGCTCAATACTGTACAGGCAGTTTAACAGGTTACACTTCATTCATTACCAGTCAACCCAGTGTGAACCAAATTCTAATGCTGGTGTAAGCAAAAATGACTATTCGTCCTTGTCTTAGTTAATTTCCTCTTTGCTCAATCAAAATGCTAGACACCCACAAGAACAGGGAGGAGAGGCTTCTATAGCTCACAGTGCATACAGGTTTCAGTCCATAGCGGGCTGGTTTGAAGTCAGGGTGCCAAGGCAGAATGTTGTCCCAGCGACTAATCCATGACCAAGCAGAGCCAGAAGGCAGGCGGCGTGGTGGAGAAGCAGAGATTAAGGGCACAGCGCTTCTGTCCCTTCTCTTTCAAGACCTCCCCTGTTTGCGGGGAGCTCTCCTGTGCAGGTTGGGGCGCCAGCAATCCCAGCCTGGCACATTCTAGATTCAGCCGCCAGGGCAAACTCTGCCTTTGAGCCTGTGAGGCGCAGGAAGGACATCTAACTAAGCCTAAGATTTCTCAAAGCCTACATAAAGTATGCTTGAGACAATAGAGGTGGGTGGTAAAGGGTTTTCTGAGAGGAAAAGGAGTGGTCATACTCAAGGCATCACGCATCTGTGGGAACTTAATTTGAAGTACATAGTAATGATGAGATCGCATCAGGGGACGGCATGGCTCTCCGTGTTCAGCCGAGACTGTCCCTGTTATCGCAACGGCTATTTCTCTGACTAAAAAAAGTAACAAATATTTAAATCAGAAACGTTCTGTGCTAAGCATTAGGCTAAACACATCTTGTGAAATTTATCTCTCTGGGGAGGAATTTGCCCCACAGTGAGTCACCCTTCTACCATCTTTCTCCCTGACATGAGTTGATAGCGGGGCCACAATGAAGTGTGAAGTTCACATGTTGTGGTCCCCGATGACATGCAGAAGAGCGTTCCTTACTAGCTGGTACCCAACCTAATTTGAGCAAAAGTAAAATAAGCAAAACAAAAAAGTGAGGGTTTTTTTTTTTTTTTTTTTTTTTGTCAGGGTGTGGAGGGACCAGGGTTCAAACTCACAACCTTGTCACTTGCCAGGCAGGCAGGCACTGGTGCCATGGAGCTATCTCACTGGCCCCTATAAAAAGCAAATTTTTAATCATTGAGAGTTAGTAGCTATTTATCACCCCAGCATAGTTTAGCCTAAGCTCACTCATTCAGCATTGCTGACTAGTTCACCCAAAATCTTAGTCTGGACTAAACATAACCGTTTCTGTGTGTAAAGAAGTACACATTCTCAGGATGGCAAAAGTGTCAGAAGAAAGGCAGAGATCAAATGATCAGGATGATTATATATATATATATATATATATATATATATATATATATGCCCTAATTCCCCAAAATGAAAAAACTATATAAATATATATATATATATATATATATATATATATATCACATATTATAAAAATATACTGATTTTGAAAAAGAAACAAATTGAGACTTCCATGACTCTAATGAGTGGTTGTCCGCTTAGTCCTCAGCAATGAAACTAATGCATCTCATGTGCACAGCACGCCCGCACACAGCGCACCTCCACACTGGCACACAGGCATTGACAATCACCAGCTGACTCGCTCAGCATTTACCCCATGCATGAACGATACACAGAGGCCTTGTATCTCTTTCTAAAAATGTGGACCATCCTCAGGAATCTCGCCCACATGTAGCCTGGGACGCAGCGCTTGATGAAAGCTTTCCCAAGACATGTAGTACGTCAGCAGCAGAGCTCTGCGCTTGCACCCCTGAGCTCAGCGGCGCTATCTTGCCATCCGCTGCTGAATAGTCAGAGCGCGGCAACTCCATGTCATATGATGGCTGCTCCCTGCTGAAAAGCCTTCCCCGAGCTGAAAGCTAATGTCATGGCCTCAGATTTTGTTAAAGGCTAGCACAGAAAAATGTTCATTTGAGCATCTGTGTCTATCAGAAATCCTGAACTTTAAGACCTTTCTATATTTTATAAATTGTCACAGAACTTTAGCACATATTTTCTATTTAAATATAAAGGTTGCTAAAAATTCCCCATCTTAATAAACATCTATTTTCTTTATCAGGAAGAAATGACAAATATTCAATTAAATTACTTATTACTTTCCTGCTTAATATATTTACCTAAATCAAAAGATGTACTCTAAAAGTCTATGTAACATTCAAAGCTTAAAGTCTGTTTTTAAATTTCTGTATACTTTTTGTTTTCATGTTACATCTAATTCTTGAGAACCAAGAGGAGAGCAAATTCTCCTTTTGAAGAGTAACTCCCTATAAATTGTTATTTGTGCTTGTTTCTTTCTAGATGAGCTACCAAAGAGCAGGGGCTTGCTTATGCGTCTGCGTGTTGTTTGGGGGCAGACAAATGAGAACAGATAGGGGCCACGCCACATGCGGAAAGCAGAGGCTGGGCTCCTCTTTTCCCTCCATCACTTCCTAACCAGGTGACCTTTTGCGAGTTCATTTATTAGCCTTTGTTGACTTGTCAACAAAATACCTTGAGTGTATTTGTAGCACTGCTGATAAAAGAATATATATGAGTGCATCAATAAAAGAAAAACGTTCTCCAAATTCAGCAAATTCTCTCGTCAACTTTTTTCCTCCGTGAAGCAGGTGACAGCAAGGGAAACAATGATTCTGTCATTCTCTTAAGTGAGTACCTATGAAGACGGCCTAAGAGAAGCCCGTGTGGATGGCTCGTGTGAATGGCAGGTGAAAGGTCAAACAACAGCCCAAAGTCAGTGTTCTACCTCAGCAGAGTCGAGCTTGGGATGCTCTGACAGAGAGCCAGGAGCTCACAGAGCAGTGGGACACGCCAACCACCATCAGTCTCTTCCTGTATATCTGTTGCTAGCGCTAGGCTAAGTCAGGGTCATCGGGTTTCTTCTTGCCTATTTCCTGTTTATTCCTTATTTGGAAACAGAAATGTGCTTTCTTGCTAGGTGTTCCTAAAAGTCAGAATCACCTCATCATGGCTCTCATCCAAGGATGCCACATTGTAGTCTGCATTCTCCCACACTTTAGATTTCCTCTTTCACTCTGGCACTGCCGTACTTTAGACCATGAAAACAGAAGCCACCATCCCTGCAGGCGATGTAGCATTACTTCAGTCTTCCCACCTAAGCTCTGGGTGATGGTCGGTGGGGGATTACTGCTGGATCAACAAAGGGAAGGAGACCCCGATTCTGGGTCCCCGCTGCCCATTGATGTCTTCAAGAGTAGAGACAAGTTGTTAAACATGCTGACCAGTTCCTTACTTGAAAAATGACTTTGAGAAAATATTTGTTATTTAAACAGATTATTGGTAAGTTACCTCCAGGTGAAGTTATAGCCAGCTAGATCACCTGATCAATACTTTAAAAAAAAAAAATCCAGTTTATTGTATCTGTTTTTCTAGACACTAAGAAAATTTCTCTGCATCACTATATGATGCTACAAAAGGAAAAAACTCTTACAAAAATTTAAAACATAAATGTTCTTCACATGACTAAGGTCCTGTAAGCCTCCTACATAGTGTTAAAAAGGAGAGTAATATTCCATAGTATAACAATATTACATCTTTTTCAACCATTCTTCAGATGATAGACACTTTGGTTGTTTCCAACACTTGGCTATCACAAATACTACTCTGCTATAAAGAATTATAAACTAGAAGACTTCATATATAAGTGAATATATCTTAAAGATATACTCATCAGTGAAATAAGTAAGACCTACATGTATAAATATCATATAGTCTCTCTAGTGTGAGAACTCCAAAGAAGAAATAATAGTGGAAAGACATAACACAGCTGAACGGAAATCAAGAACTTAAGGGTTAAACAAGGAAGAGACTGCAAGCAGAAAAGATAGGAAACATGGCAGGAGCAAAAACAGCCACTTATATACACAGGATGAATAAGATGATGGTCCTAAGAACCTCCAACAGGTTTTTCACAATGAGGATAGCAATGTGTAACACTAAACTATGCATGGAATGCCTGTCATTCTAGGCTTTCAGATGTGTACTGCTTCTAATGTAATTTCAGTTATGGCTATACTCTCAAGTAAATGATTGTTTTACAAGAAAACAAAAAAGGGTACTAAAAGAGAGTGAGAGAGTAGGAAAAGTGCCGCAGGATTGCCTGGCTACAATTTTATATGTGCTTCGATGTCTAAATTTCTGTGTAAAAACATGTATAGCTGCTTTTATCACATTCTATAGAGATCTATTAGAATATCAATGATTGATGGTAAATACCGATTCCAAGTTAAGTCTAAGACATTTGATATTCAGAAAGACAGTGATATCAAACTCAAGTACCTATGTTACAGAGTAATAGTATCACTAGGCTGCTCTTCAGAAGAGATAAGAATATATTGCCGGGCGTGGTGGCACACGCCTGTAATCCCAGCACTCGGGAGGCTTGGGCAGGAGGATAGGTGCGAGTTCGAGACCAGCCTGGGCTACAAAAGTGAGCTCAAGGCCAGCCTGAGCTGCATAGCGAGACCCTGTCTCAAAAAGACAAAAAAAAAAAAAAAAAGAATGTAAGTTTGCAGACAAAAAATTAGAGAATAAGAAGGGCTACAAGGATTGCCAATATTTTGGTCCTAGCCCTTCAAGGTCAGTGAGGACTCAGGACATAAGACAGCCTGTGCTGTAACATCCTATAACTCAGTGGTGTCCCAAATTTTCTGTTCAAGGAGATTTTGGGACCACAGAGGAAAGGCATTGAAGATGTATAGTGTGCCTAAGAGAGTCACCTAAAGAGAAAACATTATCTCAGGTTTTCACAGAGAGGAAACTGGTCAAGCAATGGTCATAACTCATAGCTACAAAGCACTGTACATGGTTTCAAGATAAACCCTGAGGGAATTTGACTGACCTTGGGAGATACAAAAGTTACATGGTTTGTCATATATGTCTTGCTTTAACTTGGCCTTAACAACTGTCTTAGTCACTCTTCTATCGGTGCTGGGACAAATACTCAACACTCAAAATGAAGGAAGGAAAGGTTTATTTAGCTCACAGTTACTGGAGGTCTCAGTCCTTATTTGGCTGGCCCAAGGCTGAGTGGAACAGGGCAAAGAGCATCCAGTTCATGGTGGCAGAACAGCAACAATGGTGACAGAGGCAACGAACAACCAGGGTATCAGAGAGCAACAGCAATCATGGCAGCAGAGCAACAGCACTAGTCTGTCTCTCTGTCTCACTTTATATTACATTCAGGCTCTCTGCCTTAGCCTATTGTCTCTGGCCACACCCACAGTATCAACAATACCCAGACAACAATCCCAACAGTAGTAAAAGATGTAATCCCAGTGGATCATCATTCAAGTCTCAAACTCTAGATTGGTACTAAAATACATAATCCCAGTGACTCATGAGTCAAGTCTTAATCTTTAGAAGTCCCTGCCCCGGGGACACCCACTCGGAACCCCTCTCCTGTTCTTCTCTCAGACAGGAGCTTTCTTTCCCCTAATAAATATGTTTTGCTCATAAAAAAAGGCCCTGCCCCATGACTGCATGAGGCTTTGGGGTACAACTAGCCATAAACCACAACAGCCACCCAGCAGAAAAGTTTAGTCATGAGGCATAAAACAGAAAGCTAGATTAATATGCTGAGCTATAAAAGGCTTAAATCAATAGCTTCCAACATGGTCAGCTCTATCAATAACCCACTGCAATTCTGGAACATCGGACTGTGTATACAACTACTTTCTCTTAATTCAATGAGAAGAAACTTTCATTCCAATAATGATTAGAAAAATTATCCTGTTTACATTCTGCGCTCTGAATAACTACTATGGGGACAGCCATATGCATTGTATCAATTATTGGGAATGTATTACTAACTGTCACATTGTTATATCTTATTAAAAGCAATAAACATAAATAAATAAAATGCCCTATTTTCTCATTAAAAACACGCAAATGGTATAAAGAATTAAAAAAAAAAAGAAAAAGAAAAGGAATGCTGGGTAGAGTCTGAGGCCCTGGGAAGATGGTGTCATTCTCTCCTTTCTTTTCTCCTCCTTCTCTTTCCTTCCTCTCCCCTTCCCATTTCCTTTGCTTCTCCTTCCCTTATACATTTCATCCTCCCTTTTCTCTGTAAATATTTCAGTTAGTTTTCTAAATCTTTTTCTATGCCTACAAATGTCTGCATCCTGATAGCTCACGGACTCCTTCCTTGAATACTTTCTGTGGCGTCCCGAGTCACTCAGCTCTCTCTCATGTGCTGCTGCACTCCAAGGGCTCTGGTGGCTTCTTAAGTCAGTAGCTACATTATTACCACTTCCTGTCATTCCTAACCAGTGCCCACTGCTCTGCATTCCTGCTAAGGTTGAACTGCAATTGCACTGCAAATGTTCAGACTTGCTGATCTTTCTCCCAAAGGATTACTTTCATTTATCTAATTTTCAGAATGCTCATGTTGGCATACTTACCTCAGGCTAAAAGTGTACAATTACACCATTAAAGGAATTCCACAAACCCTACCATTTACATAATTTATCAGTTTTAAAGAGAATTAGAAATTTGCTGACCTAAAAGCATAACACTTGAGGAAAGGTACTTTAAAGCTATTCATTATTTTCTTTTTATTCTACTGAATAACCTCTACAAGCTCGAAAGTAGCAATGCGCATTTCTTTATGACAAGACTCAAAGTACAATAATTTTGACACCAGGTTCTGTGCATGAGGACATCCTGGATGAAGAATTTATAGGACTTCCTTCAGGGAATCTTCTTTTAAGTTATCCTTTCATTCTATTTTATTCTATGAATCTAGGAGATTCATAGGTCAAGATGGCTATGGAAGCAACTACACCAAAAGGCTTAATTCCTTAGCCACTTTGCTATTCTACCACTTTTCAGGTTACAGTCTATAAGGTCCCTTGTTTATCTGAGGGAAGACAGCATTATGAAGTTTGAAGTGGACTCATTTTCTGGTGATTTAATGATGAACTGAAACTGAGGCAGCTTTCACGCTCCAGGAAGTGTCCTGGAGCCAGGCTATGGTTGAATGATGTCTACCTTACAGCACCATATTCACGGCTCAAAGCACTGCTGTTAATATCGGTGACTTTCTTCTGCTAACATTGTCGAGCTCTGGTTAAAGAATCTTTACTGGGTTCTGTTGCATGCATAAACTTTGACTAGCATATACAAATCCTTTTTAAAATTGTTATTTTTACAATAATTAATACATTGCATATTGTCTTCGTCATAGTTGTTCAGAGTACAAGATACAGACATAATTTCTTTTCTCAATATCATTAGTTCTGATCTTTCTTTTCACTGTACAAAGAAAAAGTAACTGTATATATAGTCAAATAGTCCATAGCAGTAGTGAATTATCAGCTCATCTGGCATTATTGGAGGCTGTTGACTTGAGCCTTTTACAGATCAGCATATTAAGGTGGCTTTCCATACAGACATCTTGTGGTTAGCCTTTCCTGCTGGATGGTTAAGACCAAGATAAAGCAAGACCTATATCACAAAAAATGCCACTTTAGTATCTGACCAGGTCAGTGAGATCCCCTCAGGATTTATACTGAAACCATGGACTGCGGTTTGCAGAACTTTTGTCAGTGTCAGCCATTTGGAGGAGTCACAGCCATGGCTTGCCCAATTTGCTGTGAAAACCTGAGAAATCTTAACTGAAAATGACTCAGAATTTATCGGAAACCAGTATCCAACTGGAGCAAGTGTTTGGGTTTCTCACTCATTTGTTTTTAAGTGAAATTTCACCTTAGTTTGTCTTCCTGTCAGCTCAGAAGGAGAGCTCCTTGCCTCTGACCACATGCCTTGAAATTCACAGAAGGTTGCTTGCCATCACCCTCGGCCACTGCACGTTCCTTCTCTGCTGGGGTGCCTCTTAGTCTGTTGCATTCTCACTTATTTCCGTCTTATAACGTACATAGAAAATGACTCTCAGGATGAATCATTCAAAGTTTTGAGCAAGTCAGTCTCTTCTGTCTTCATGTCTCTACAGCTGTGTCTCTGTATCTGCTGTCTTTCTTTCTCTCTTTCATCCCTTTGTATGCTACCTTCTTTTCTTTGTCACTTCAACTTTGATACTCAATTCACTGTGTCATAAGTTTTGGCTTCTAATATTACTAATATTTCTTTGGAAAAGATATAGAGATACCTTTAAGTACAAAATCAGTATGTTCTTCAAAGGCTGAATTAAGCATAAGTTGTCTTATGGTTAATCGTCTATAGTAACTGACTGCTACACTTCCTATTATTGAAAAGCACCCACAGATTTTTAAAGATATAAATAATGTCTATTTTAAAAATAGATTAATATAATATAGATGAGTACAGCCGTGATTTTGGTAATTATTGGGGGTGTTGGTAGAAAATGTCAATTGTCACTAATTATCTAATTTGTCTTTCATAGAATAAAAAAGCTCTAATTATATTGATAAAAGCTGTGTGTCCAGTTTCAAGTGCAAACAAATAAAATCTACATTTTTTGGTATTTCAGTATTTCTTTTTAGCATTCATAACAAAGGCTCTGTTATTAAGTTATACCTAATAAGGCATGAAACAGCATGTGGGAGACATCTTCTAGAAGGCCCCTGAAAAAGATTATTTAGGTGCAAAAGATTACAGAGGCGTATTTCCTTCTGTTTCTCTTGTTCTTCCTGTCTGGAATACAAAATCCCAGGCTAGAGCTGAAAAAAGCACATCTCTCCAAACCTTGGTGTAATAATGAAGACGTGAAGGCAAGGATAATGAAGCAGAAAAAGAAAAGTACTTGATTCCCTGGTGACTTTGGTAGCTGCCACAAGAATCTTAGATGCTCACCCTTAAATTTTTAGCGTGGACACAGCACACTCCCAGTATGATTAAGCTGCCAAAGTAGCTGCATCTCACACAAAGCATTTCATAGGTATTTTATGGAAAAAAAAAAAAAAAAAAGGTGTCTCAGCTTTTAAAAAATCTTATCCAGCATGCATTTATTGGGTCCTCACATCAACTTCTCTTTTTTTTTTTTTTTTTTTTTTGGTAGATTCTAGAATCATCTCCTCAATATCTTCTGTACCTTTATGCTTGGAAGTTTTTAGCCACCTAAATTTGGCTACAAGAACATGAATGTGTGCCCGCAGTCTCTCTACCTCACCCTTCTAGCTATAGGTAAACTTTAAGTAATTCAGTGCCACCCTTGAGTCATTAAACTGTCAAAGCCCCACGTGGTAGGGAATGCCTCAAGTTCTACTGCAGCTTCAGGAAACCATAACCCCTCACACTTTCACCTGAGGATGTCTGTGGAGGCTCACATCTTTCCATGGGTTCACAGGTGGCCTAAATCTTCTCTCTGCCTCTCTTTGATTTTCCTTTTGCAGTTGTTCCCACACAGGCATCTATCACGCAGGTCATCTTTCCAATCTATCACCACCATGTGAAAAATATTTAACTTTGAATTATACAGCCCAGTTTATAACTTTTCAAGATATGCAACAATTATATAACATTCTTTTCTCTGAGAGTAGAACATATTTATTGAGGGAAAGAAATTTCCTGTCCGAGAGGGACAGAAGGGAACTTGAGCAGGTTGTCCATTAAATTACTTTTTCTCATCTCTAGGGTAAGTGGAAAATCCATGATTCCTTTTGAGCATCATCAGCTTTCTTCATAGCTTCTGTGTGACAAAAAACAAATTGTCACCAACTGCTTCGGCTGCTGTGATTTCTATTAACTGTCCACATCTTCCCAACTTCTGGCTTTAATTTTTGTTTCCCATCTAGCTTGGATCCTATTCGTGCCTTTCTTTCAAATGTTTCTGATTGTTTTACACCCATTAACCAAAGCGTAATGCAGGTCAAACCACTTCCAGAGTTTTTCACTTGCCTTCTCTACACTTTGGCAATTGATTATTCCCTGACCCAATGCCCAACAGGCATAGGTGCATATCAGCATGATAGAATGTAGGGCACTGTGATGGAGTCACTTTAGTATATTTAGAAATGTTTCATATTTCCTGGTTTTGCACTTATTCAGATGACGGCAGGAGGCACGGCACTGTCTCACCTGCATCCTCCAGGTGTGCAGTACTCAACCCAGAGCACTGACCTTGCACATGGCTGTGCTTGTGTTCCTACATGGGACAAACACAACTGCAGGGAAAGGGCTTAGAGAATACCACCAGGACAACTAGGAAGCAGACTCTCTCAGTAGTGTGCTATGAGAATGGACTGCAAATTCTTTTGGTCTTGCTAATCGATATTTTTCTACTTTGTGTCTTAATACTCCAGAGGCAGAATATCTTCTTCCCATTCATTTCAGGCATAAAATATTAAAAAATTAAAGAAATTTGTTATTCTAAACTAAGGACTATTTAGAGCTCACTAAATGAAGATTGCATTCCAAGATGAGATTCAAAAAACATCACCTTTACTGGGCTTGATTAAAAAGAAATAAGTAGGAAAACACTCAGTTTCAAGTTATTCAGTTTCAAAGGTTCAAAGTCTCCATCTGACTACGGAAACTGCAAACTTTTGAAGGCAAATATCATGCCTGACATTTACTAGCATGACCTTGAAAATCTGTTCAGTTTTGCTGACTTTATTGCGTCTGTTTCATTTTCTTAATCAGGTCTTTACACGTTGTTGTAAAGATTAAGATAAATTGTAAGTAACCAGCAGATGCAGTTAGGTTTAATTCCTCTCCTCTATTATTGATAGTGGTTCTCTGCTTATATTTTTTAAATTTCTTTCCCTAGTTTCTGCAATTATTTTCTCTTCAAGAGTATTTATTCACTGGGGGATAGTTTAGTGCCAAGATATAAAGGCCTTGGATAGCATAAATTCATACATATGCTGGTGTAATTTTGTAAATTTGTTCTCAGGAATATAAGTACCCAGAATGTTCACACAGTTTCATTTTAACTTATATTTATACTCTTGCTCCATGTCCTTCTCAAAGTCACTGATAACTGAATCCAATATAAATATCAAGTATTGTTTTATTACCATACCTGCTCTAGAGAAATGATCTATTATTATTAAAAGATGAGTAGAAAAGTTAAACATTATTTCTACAATGACCATTTTAAAGCAGTTTGAAACTCTAGGTCACCAAAACCTGTATGAAAATTCCTTCAAATCTATCATTTTTATTTCACTTCTAAAAATATAGATATTTTTAAAATCACAAGATGTAAATATCTACATTACAAAAAACTAATAAAAAGAAATGATGGCAAATGAATAGCCATAAGGTTATTGTTTAATTAACTTGCAATCTCACATTCATTTATTCTATATATATTTCAGTTAGCAACTCAGAGTTGTACATGTATATTTTCTGAAGTATGAGAAATCCTTTAAATACATAGGCATTATTCTTCAATGTGGTTTAACCTCTAAGGTAAATAAAAGTAAGTTGTATCTGCTTAATGCTATAAAATTATCACGGATGAACCATAAAGTAGCATTACAACATCAGAATAAATGAGGAAAAACTGAAAAATTTTCTCTAAAATGAGGAATAGAACAGGGTTTCACTTTCACCACTCTTCTTCAATACAGTGGTAAAAACTTTAGCTAGAGAAATCAGTCAAGAGAAAGAAACAAATGGGATATATGCAGAAGCAAGGAAAAATAAAATATTGTTATTTACAGACAACATAATTCTCTATATAAAAAATCCAAGAAGTTCTACCAAAGGACTAAGATACAGTAAACAAGTTCAGCAAAGTATCAGGGGACAAAATCAATGAAAACATCAATATTGTTCCTACACACCAAAAATAAATCCATCAAAAAGAAATCAGAACAACTCCATTGACAGCAGGGTGAAAAAATAAAATTAATCAGTGAAAGACCTCTGTAACAAAAACTATAGAAAAGAGAAAGTCTGAAGAGAGATTGGAGATGCGATCAGAAAGACAAGACATCCTCTCTTCTGGGGTAGGCAAGACACATATTGGTCAAAATGGTCATATCAAAAACAATATGGAGATTTAATATCATCTCAAGAGCATTATTCATGGAATTAGAGAAAATAGTCTTAAAATTTACATGAAACTAGAAAATCCCACAAAAAATAAAACCCGATCTTTGCAATACAAGCAAAGCAACATCCACCACAATAGATCACTTCCAGGTATTTTATATTCCATACGTATAACAATAGGAGCAGCTTGGTAAGAATGGAAAAATAAACATATTGAGCAGAGAAACCCTTGGCACAATCAGCCATTTGATGTTCTGCTAAGAGTCCAAAAGCATGCTTTGAAAAAGGTAATTGCTTTAAGAAATGATGCTGGTAAAAGCAGTTACCCACGTATAGACCAAGAAATAGAAAAACATATTTCTCTTCTTGAACTGAAACAAAATAAAATGTGGTAACATTTTAAGTACAAGTGAGACACTGAATCTACTGAAAGAGCAAATTGGTAAAACTCTTAAAAACATAGACATATGCAGTTACATTCTGAGCAGAGCCCCAGTTGCACAGGAAGTAGCACCCTCAATCAGCAAACAGGTTTATAATGAAAAGATTTGAACAGCAAAGAAAACAATGAGCAGAGCGAAGAGTCAACTTACAGAGTGCATGATATTCATCTGTCCACTGTTGCTGAGAGCATCTACCATCTAGAATATGTGAAGAACTACAGAAAGCCCCCCCTCCCACAAATAAAACACCAAGTCAAAAAGTGTGGAATTTAAGTGAACACATTTTCAAGAGTAAGAGGAAAAAACTGGCCAATAGTTTCATGAAAAAAGGTGAAATGACTTTGGTCACCATAGCAAAACCAGTGAGAACAATGCTCACACTCTGTCTTATGCCAGGCTGTCAAGAGAAACTAAAAAATCAATCAATACTAGAGAAGTGATATAAAGAAATGAACTCTTGTATATGGTCGGTGGGAATACTACCTAGTACAGTTGCCATGAAAATTAGTATGGATAATCCCCAAATATCTAAAAACAAGAATTCCATTTCACCCAGTTGTACCTCTTCTAGGCATCTTTGTGGAAAAAAATGTCATATTACAGTGATATATACAAACCATAGTTATAGCTTGGCGTGGTGGCGCACGCCTGTAATCCTAGCACTGGGGAGGCTGAGGCAGGAGGATCAGTGAGAGTTCGAGACCAGCCTGGGCTACCAAAGAGAGCTCAAGGCAGCCTGAACTGCATAGTGAGACCCTGTCTCAAAAAGACAAAAAGAAAAAAAAAAACATAGTTATGAAGAAGCCATAATAGCCGACCCTTTGAAGTATGGCACTTGCCCATCAAAAGATTATTGGATATAGCAAGTGGAGTACACACACAATGCAGTGCTAACTTGGCCGTAAATAAGGATAAATGAGAGTCTGTAGGAAAAATATATTTTGAGTCCACAAATGCTCAGTGAAATAAATCAGACACACAAGGTTAAATATCAGGTAGTTTTCTTTCTATGAAAAATCTAAATTATAAATAATTTAAAAGGCAAAAATTTGATGTTTTGGAAATGGAAAGAGGACCTTGGGATGAAGAGAATGGGTAGGAAAAAAGGAGAAAAGGGAGTTAAAAGATTGAGATTCCTACACCACAGAGAATAATTTTACTTTGTGTCACAAACACATGCGAATGAAAATTTGTCCAGTGAAATACGGCATATGCTTTTGCCAATTTAATTGACATACTTTCCTATAAACTCAGTGTGTGTTAGTGCTAACCTGCGTCTATCTAAAAAGTCCAGCAACGGGAGCACTGACTGGCGCAGCGGCCCTGAGCGCAAGCCTCGCCCCATGGCCCACCCTCGCAGGCCGGTACTCACCGCAGACATGATGAGCTCTCCCCCCAGGCTCTGGATCTCAGCTTTCACTTGACTGCAGATCTTCAACTGGTGTGAGTAGAACTTGATCTGCTCCAGATAAGCGAGCAAGTCCTGTTTGCACGATGGGTCTGGACACTAAATGTGCGTCAAAGATGGAAATGGGAACAGTGAGATAAGAACAACGTGCATAGGCAGTGTCACTGCAGATGGCCAATGAGTTGCGGTGAGCTCACGCTCTTACATTTTCTTCTGAAATGCTTCCACCACTAAAATAGGTTGTTAATACTGCACTCTTTGTTGTGGTCAGGGATTACACAGGAACCACTTTAATGCAGGGCACATTACAGGATCATCTTATGCTATTATATAATATTCAAAAGTCAAATGTAAGAGTATGGGAGATCTGCCAAAGCATGAGAGACCAAAGAATCCGGCTGAGGGCCCGGGTCCCAGAGCATTGTCCTACACGAGTCCGGCTGGAGGCCGACACATGGAAATGTCATCCATGGGTCTCACTGGAAACCTAGCCCCCACAATAAAATCTCATGCAAGTCTGTATCAAGGATCTGCACAGGGGAAGCCTCAGGATCAGTAGTGGAGTCCTGCACTTGCGCTGCACCAGGAGGGTGAAGGATCTGTGTCAGCAGGCTGAGGGATCTGCCCTGGGCAGGAAACAATGCTCAAGGTAAGAACCAGATCTTCTGCACAAAGAACTCCAGCCCTCCTTATCCCCCGAAAGGCCCTGAGCTCCTCCTGCAATGAGCACAGCTCTGTTCTTGTCAGGAAATCCAGTGGGACAAGCTTTTCCAAGAGGTTCAACACGGCATTATTTCCCCCCATCTCGTTGGAAGCTGTTGGTACAGTCCCAAGGTGGGCCTTCCACAGCCAGCGCCATGCTGATTTGGGTCAGCTGGGTGCTACAAGTTGTTTTAGACAAAATAAATGTGAAAACATTTTCCAACATACAAGCCTACAGAAAAGCACCTGCCTTCAATTTCTGATAAGCATAGAAACTTTCCGATTACCTTTTTAGGAAAACCTAAAGAAATGTTCCGACTGCATTCCCTCCCTTCCCCTGGCATGACTGCCAGAATGGACTCTGAGTTGCATAGTGCCCCACTGTCTATCTTGTACTATACATACAGAAACAAAATCGTCTACAAAAAAGTTAGGCTCTATTACGTTTTCCATGAAATGTTTTGGCTCTCTACAAAGGAAAGCTTGACTATCCTAGGTAATGATTGTGCTATCACAGGAGCTAGGAAGCAGCACGTATTTCTCAGAGAGACCCCAAACTCTGTCAGCAAAAGCAACACCTGACCCTGTCCTACCTTCTGTAAGGAGTACCCGGAGAAGAGTGTAGTTTTAAACGTTACCATATCAAGTCAAGCATCTTGGGCTAGGGCATACTCCTTGTATTCTTTGTCCTGTGTAGTGACTGAAGATTTTTACGTCTCCTGTGACTCTGCTTTTGATAAATTTTCCCAAGAACAAGGAAATCTAGTACAATTTGTATGTACAGCTGTTCACTGTCGCAGTGCTTATCACAGCGAAGTCTAGTAATGGGCTGAACATCCTAAGGTAGTGGAAAGAGCAGGACGGTTTAGCTGGACCATGTGGCCTTAGAGAATCTTCAGAAACTGAGGTCTGAGAAGGGTTGTAGGAAGATGGTTTGGAAACACAAAAAGAATTTAAAATAAAATGCACTATTTCAATGGTTTAAGCCATGGTGGAAAATATATGGAAATGATCCATAAACATCATATAATAAATATTTTTATTTCTTCTTGCATTTAATATATCTTTTAATATATATATACATATATATAATGTATACTCTATGTTTGTAATGATGAAATGCTATTATAACCCACTTAATTCCATTTACCAAAATTGGAAAATGAAAAGGGGGATGTAAGACAGGAAAGCATTTCACAAACACAAGCAATTAGCCTGGAGAGTCAACCAGGGGAGAAAGGTTCTGCCATCCATGTGGGTAAAAAACACAATCCTTTATATGAAATGACAACTCATGTGAATGTGCACTGTATATACATTACGTCCTCATTTGTAATATCAAGTAAAATATCAGTAGTTATAACTTCCAGAGAACCAGTCTGCACAAGTTCAGTGTGACACAGCCACTGGATGCGTGCTTTGGCTAGCTGCAGGGTAGGGGAAGTGTCAGGGCTTTGCGCCAGTCATGTTTCCTATAGCAAGTACTGAAAAGCTGCTCTGTATAGTAAATTCCTGCCCTGAGTAGACATTCGCATCTGGAAATTGTGGTCTAATTGACATGTTTTTTCCTTATTTAGCAGCACCACTATACAATTCCTCATAAATTGAACTTGTAACACAGTGATTCGCTTCTTGACCAATAGCCAGTGCTACAACTGCTCAAGTTTAAGGAAAAGATGCAGTCTCTCTCCAGAGCCTCTCCCCAAGCTATGGCAGGGGGAATCTATGATTCTGTTAAGGAAAGTAGGAGCCAAATGAAGCAAGGTTTGAACGTGCAGTCCTGATTAAGATTTATCCTTCACTTACAAGAGTGATGGTTATATCTGAAGGCAAAGTCGAAACCATAAATGAAGAGACAAATTAATGGTAGCAATGTCCATAAACAAATAAGTAGGAAATCCCCATGCTATAAAAGAGATTAGACTTCTCCTCTGTGATATTTAGAAGTCCTTCTGAGCTAAATGGCACCGGTATTTATGGATATGTATTTAAAGATCTCTACATCTGGTGCAGCCATCAAGTAAGAGGAATTCTCATTTCCAACTCCTCAAATATTATTTATTTCTCTGCCTCTGAGTTCGGTTTCACTTCCCTAGAGAGGGAAGTATAATTAGTGGTTTCTACTTTAGTTCTAGTATTGACCAAGCCTTTTGGCCATTTATGTTTATGTGTAGAAAGAACATCTCTTCATTGCCTTTGTCAGTTTAATTAGATTATTGGGGCTTTTGCCTGTTATTGCCTTATAGAACTTTGTTCTATTTTGGACATTACCTCTATCTCAAGTACTTGGTTCACAAGTACTTTTTCCTAACCATAGACTGCTCAGTGTTACACCATATATTATTATGGAATATACATTACATATACACATTTTTATAAAAATTTAAACATTATCTGATGATTTCTACACCATTTACACTTAGAAAGTTAAGACTGTTAATGGAAATAACAAAGACAGTGGCTCCTAGATTTTCAGGAGGGCATGCAAACAGGGTGGCCCTATCATTTATGTGTTTCTATCAATGTAATAGAAAACCTTGTTCCTTGGATTTCTATAATATTTCTGTGCTTGACTTTATTTTTCCCAAATAAAATTAGCATAACATAACTTTAAAGGAGTCCTTCCAGAGACTTTCTGGCAATCAGGTGGTAGGTGGGATATCATAGCTGACTTTGGCTATCATTTCCTGTTCTACTGAAACGGATATCTGGTTAGCTCTTGCATACCTGAAGTTTTAAATTTTAAGTCCTGTAACCACAGTGACATCTACTACAGGTACCAGATGGCATGTCAGCTTAAGTGATCTTTCTCACATTAAACCAGCATTCACGCTTCTAGTAGGATTCTTGATAACAAAACAGAAGACTCATTTTGAGATAAGAACACTGAAAAATATTCATTATTTCAGTTGAATTTTAGGAGTGAATGAGTGAAGTGAAAACATGTAAAGACCTTTATTCCACAGTCAGGGCAAGTTTTTTTGCCCATACTAAAGAATAAACTATTTAAAATACAGTTAAAGTGACTTTTGCAATTACAGATAGCAGCCTAAATTCTGCTAAGATGGCAAAGGCTGTTAATGAAAACTATGGAATGTCACTGTGAATTATAGGAATAGAAATTTTAAGCAACCAGTGTCACTGTAGACACCCAGGCCTGCGACCTTTTCCTTCCCCATTTCTCCACTCTTAATCCAGCCCAAGAGCTGCCTCCTGCTACCTCGCCCAAGGTCATAGATCCCCAGTGGCCTCATTTCTTACTGTACTTTCCCGTCAGTGAAGACATCAATATAAAATCTCAAAACAAATGCTGTCCTTCATCTCTATACCCTCACCTTCCTCTTTCCACATTTCTTACTTATTCAGAACCATGTGTTCCAAAACTATTTCTCTTCACTTAGTCTCAGATACATTTTATTGATTGACTGATTGATTGATTGATTTTGCAATACCAGGGATTGAACTTATGACCTTGCACTTGATAGGCAGGCACTTATGCTGCTGAGCTATATTCCCAGCCCCCACATTTGTTTATCTGGTAAGACAAAGTTGATGATCAGATAATGCATTATACAGATTTTAATAGGCTAATAGGCCAAAGAATATATAAATTATGTTAGACACTTGTAGGAGTCAAAGTATACTTTTAGCTATACTGCCTGTGTTGGATTCCAATCCTTTTTTCCCTCCCTCTCTTGTTTCCTTTTTCCATAGAAGAGAAATTGTGATACATGAGCTTGGTGTTGTTTTATTTACCATTAGGATCTCCAGGTCCCGGTGCTTGTCTGCAGCTCACCCACGTGTCCTCTTCCTCGTGGTGAGCAGTACTTCATGGTGTAGGAATACTACATGGATTTGGTCCAGTCATCTGCGGATGCACAGACCTATCCAAGACTTAAACATCATAAATTGAGCTGCTGTAAACATGGCTATACATGCCTCACTGTTACATGAAATCTTTCACTGTGTGGGGAGACACCTAGAACAGGAATAGGCGGGTCAAACACATTTTGAATATTAGTTTCTGAGGATGCTCTAGATTGATTTCCATAGCGTTTGTAGCAGCTCACGATTCCAACAAAAATGAAGATGGATTCCTTCCTCAACACCAGCCCTGCCAACACTTGTTATGCTGGCATCAAGAAATGGTTGGTTTCTTGATGGAAGCCATTCCCTCTGGAGAGAGATGAGATCACCCTGCTGTTTTGATTTGCATTTCATGAAGAGCCAACAATATTGAATATTTTTTCATTTGTATTTGTATTTCTTCATCGGAGGACTTCAGATATTCAATATTTTCATTGCGTTTGTCATTTGGGAAGCCTGCTTTTCAGAGCTCTTCGTATATTCTGGATTTTAATCATTTCTCGGAGGAGCAGCAAGCATTTTTTCCCATCTTCCTTCCACTCTGTTGATAGTTTCTTTGACAGTGCAGAAGCTTTTTAGTTTGATGTGAACCTCTTTGTTGATTCTTGGTGTTCTCTCTTGTGCAAACAGGGATTTGTTCAGAAAGTCTTTGCCTACATCTGTCTGCAAGAATCAATTTGACTGCCCAAATATTAAATGTTTGTGTTCTAACGTTCACAGTTTTCATTCATTTTGATTTTGGTTTAATGCATGGTGCAAGACACGGGTGGAGGCTCTACTCTGGGCAAATGAATATCCACATTTTTCAGCAACGTTCTTTAAGGAGGCTGTCTCCTGCAGCAAAGGAATTCAGCCCCCTTGTTAAAGAAAACACAGTGGGAAGTGTTGGCTTGCTTTGTTTTGCTTTCCTTCTTCCCGCCAATACCATGCTATTTTTTATCACTATAGCTTTGTATTCCTTCGTGAAATCTGGGACTGTGATGGCTCTGTCTTGCCCTTGTTGCCCTGAACTGCTTTGTGCGCAATAGATCTCTTCTGGTTCTATATGAATTTTGAGATTGCTCTTACTAGTTCCGTAGGAAATGGTATTGATATTTAATAGGGACTGCATTAAATCTCTGTAACCGTTTTTGGAATTATGGCCATTTTCAGTATAATGGTTCTGCCAATTCGAGATGAATAAATGTCTTCTGATTTTGAGACAGGCTCTTCAATCTCATTTTTCAGAACAATGGAGATTTCATTCTGGAGGTCTAAGGCTTCCTTGATTAGTTTAACTCTGTAGTATTTTATTTTTCTTGATGCTGTCATAAACAGGCATCGTGCTGAAACTGGCTTCAACTCCCCCAGAATTCATTGCACAGAATTTTATTTCACTGGTATCACTCATTGTCTTCAAGTTCGAAATTTATTGTTTCTATTTCAAGCCTTCCCTCGTTTCTTACCAAGATCTTTTATCTGCTTGCTGTTCTACTCACTAAACTCTGTTAAGATAGTTTTCTTTCCATGCTCCCAAAGGTTTTCTCCTAGTGTCGTAGAAGTCTTGCTGGCTTTCTTTATAAGCACTTTGTTTTTCTTTGCTGTCCCAATTGGTGGCATTTATTTTTGTTCTGGGCCATTTTTTCACTCTTACATATTCCTGGAGAGAAGTAGACACTTTGCTTCTGCTGTCACCTACACAAAACACACTTCAAATCTCTATCATCCACCCCGTCTATACAAGATTTGTATACTTACTGTGTATCTCCAGCCTGCCTAATATCTTGTCAACATTTCATAACAATGATCACAACTCACAGCTATGTTCTTTAGTATCTTGTATACCATAAAACCCATATCTATGAGTTATATGTGCTTTGAGTTCTACGTATCTCTTAAAACTTCATGTGTCGAAAAATTCAGTTCCAGTTGTGAGTTCTCAAGAGGATGGACGTGTGATCCTGCTGTGGAGCTTAGAAGCAAAATCAGCACCTTACGGCTAAGATTCAATAGGAGAGCGGGAGAGAAGCTCCTGTGGTTGAATACTGGTAGCTTTATAAGAAGAGCATGAAGAGCAAAAGGGACTTACAAAGTAGTGCTTCTGGATCCTGCCTAGAACATGGTCTCATCAGATTTGTAACACTGAACCTGCAAATCTGGAGACTAAATAAACCTGGTTTTATACTTCAAGTCAGCCACCTTCAGGTATTTCATCATTGTAATAAAATAAGCCATCGTGTCTACTTTTCCCCTTCACCCTAAGCACCTTTCTAAAGTGTTGCTTCTCCTTTACTGCCCAGCTCTTAAATATGATCGCAATTCATTCACGATGGCTCTATCCCTGGACGTCTTGGCATGACTCGCAATATCTATTTTGCTGCAACTATTGTGGCTGCTGTTCATAAAATTCAAGCTTGCCAAGCCCAGAATAAAATACCTCGCGAGGTATAATTAAAATCACACTGAAACTCCTTTATAGTTACAATGATGAAAGGTGACAGAAACTCTTACGGTAGACGCTGACAGTAGGATGTGTGAGAGCTACACAGAAAATATCATCTGCGGTGCCTCTCCAGCTATAAATGTTGTTTCCTCATAAAGTTTACAAATTCTTCCAGGTTTATCATATATGCGTTTATATGACAATTAGCTTAAGGCAGAGGGCTTGCGGGTTAGCTCAGTTGTTTAAGCACCTGCTAGAGCAAACTGAGTCAGGCACACCACAGGTCTTACCAGACCCACCCTTGAGGCAGGTTGAACTAGAAAGAAAAAAAAAATCCTCAACTTTTAGGGACTGGCCAAATAGCTCAGAGGACTGAAGTGCCTGCTTAGGCAGACACAGTGGTTAGGGTTCGATCCCTAGTGTGCCTTGCCAGCCCTGCCCCCGGGGTGCACTGAGACAGTGATTGAGACTAGGCCTGGTGGCACACACCTATAATCCCAGAACTTGGCACACTGAAAGCAGGAGGATCACCACGAGTCCAATCTATGTAGTGAGACTCTGTAGACCTTGTCTTAAATATTAAAAAAAAAAAAAATTGAAAAATTGAAAAATTGAAAAAAATAAAATTAGTTTGTTTGAATTGTTTTCAACTCAATTTCTCAATTTTAGTTTCATAGCTATTAAGAAACTATAAATACCTTAACATTAATACACATTGAAGACAAAGATGATTTCCTTATTTATCCTTTCCTGTTAGGTGCAAAAAGAAGTACCCCCAGTGTCCTTTTAAATTTGAGGGTGACATCCATGGGAAACTTTCAAAAAAAATTGTCTGAAAGTAATAAATTATAACTAGAAATGTCACCTTCTCTCTAATGGCTGAAATTTGTCAATTGATGAACTGCTGCTGTTAAAACGCTCTTACAAACATGGGTTACCCCTACACCTAGAAAATGGAAGCGGAAGGAATACAGTTCAGGTAAATTCTAGTTATTGTGGAATTGTGTTCGAAACAAATAGCTAGCTGTAAGGAGAAAGTTTCTGCAGCTGTTTTCCTCTGAAACCTGCAGCACTCACTTTCTCCTCCAATCCCGAGCACTGAAATCTTCTATTTCCTGTGGCTGGAGGAGGAAGCTCATCTTGATTGACAATTGCACCCCACTAGCCCCCACAATATCTAAATGGAATCCCACAGATGAGATAAGAGGGGAAAAAAACCCATTGACTGTTACTTGGAAGTTGTGAATAGATAAAATATTTTCTCATTTGGTTGTATTTAACAGCTGAGGAGATGTTAGACTTTCATTTTCATTAAATAGAAGTACATGAATCTAGAGAACAAATCTATACACCAAAGTTTGGGCTTGAAATACATTGCAGGTGAATAATGATTTCAATAAGCCCATTTTCATGAGGTACATCCTTATAAAATATGTAATAATGACAGTATGAAAGCTTCAAAAGTTTATTTTCAGCACAGTTTTATTTCAACAAAAATATTGATTCATAGTATCTTTATGAAGCAATTCAAGTGAGGCTAGCTCTAAATAATACTACATCACATATCAATATAGATTGTACTTGTAATTTGATTTATTCATAACTGAGTGCATCGTATATGATTTGGGTTGTATTTCTTTGTTTTAAAGATATCTTCTCTCTTGAATTCATATTAACTGGCAATGCATTTTATGTTAAAAATTGATTTTAAATTATGATGAGATGTTAGCATCCATTCAATAGCCTGGATGCCTTTGTTTTGGCAAAACAGCAATAAAAGTGTAATTTGGCTTCCGGCACATCCCAGAGGTCAGGAGTTTCACTGTTGTTCTCTGTACAACGTGGGGTAGCAGATGCCACTTGAGGCTTTGCACCTATTCATCTCCAGTCTAACGAGGGGCTCACTATTCCTGTAACTAAGTGAACCCATTCCGTGCTCTGTTCCCACCTTAGGGGTTCAGTCGGTCCATTGAACTTCATGGCAAGCTAAGGCAGGCTGTGGAGAGGCAGAAAGAAGTGTGTACTGGGCATCTGGGATCTCAGCTTGACATTACATGTCTCCAACTTCATCCTTCTGTTGATTCCTAAGCAGTCTGTTTAGGAACAGTGACAGCTAAAGCCGCAAGTCCTTCAAGAATGCTGCGTCTGAGGAAGTTCCGCAGGACATAAGCAGATGTGCCTGGGATTGCATATTTCAACGAAATCTTCGTAAGTCTTTCCTAAGTCCTAGAGATTTTGGATGAGTGAGCCAAATAAGCTTATCTGAAGGCTGTGTATGCTTCAACAAAAGACTTTGATCAAATTGTACACCAGGTATAACTATTAATAACTGTCAACAAAATGTTTAAAAAGATAGATATAGTAAAATGTTGATTCAATTATTATATAATGGATAGATATAGAAAAGCATTAGTTTGAGCTTCATTTATTTGTTTATAATTTATAAATATATAGCTACATTATAAATTCATATAATAAAATCAACATGTACAAATGAAAAATAAATGAGTGGCCTTAGTTCTCTTTCTAGCTAGATACAAACAATTGTTGAGTAGTTGATTGCGCCTGGCCTATACAATAAATATGTGTTCATAGGAGAAAAGTAGGAAAGAAGAGATGAAAAGAAAGGAAAAAAGAGGGGCTAAGGAGATAGCTCAGGGGCACAAGTGTCTGTCTGGAAAGTGCAAAGTCCTGAGTCTGATCCCCAGTTCTGCAAAAAAAAGGACAGGCAAGCAGCATTAGGAACCTTAACTAATCTGATTCATTTCATTCTCTCTGTCTTTGTTTTTATGTATTTCGTACAGGGCCTACAGGGTCTCACTACACAGGTCAGACTTGCAGTGATCCTCTTGTTTTCAGCCTCCCAAACACTGGGATTACAGGCTCCCAACATCGCGCTCAGTCTAGCGGATGGGCTCGGCCTGCCCTAGTGGCAGAACCAGCACCACGCGCTGGACATCAAACCCCAGGCCCCTGTGTCTGCCCAAGCAGGCGCTTTAATCCACTGAGCTATCTGGCGGGCTCTTCATTTCATTCTCTCTACATCTGAATTTTGAAACCATATATAAGCTAAGATTGATGAAAATATGCATATGAACTATAGTAATATTGTATTATGTGTATTTTATCTGTCTTCAGTTTATTCTAGATAGAAATGGACACGAGCTGTTGATTTTCTGACCTTGCAAGAAATTCACATTAGAAAGCTCCATAAAATTGTTAGAAATTTTGAATGATTAGATTGATAAATCTAGATAGCAACTAATCTAATAATCTAGCCTGTCCTAGAAAATTATTTTGTAATATACAAAGATCATGAAAATTTCCTTCTTACATTTGTTTTTTCTCAAATAGAGTTTCACAACTGGTTTCGAGCATTACTGAAAATTAAAATTTGTGCAATAACCTGTCACAATAAAAGCAGAGGTACTGCCGGGAGCCATTTTGAAGCCTGGTCGCTATAGTTACGGGGGTCAGTGTTCTCATCCTCAGCTTCTAGTCTTCAGAACACTATGTGTTCAGAACCAACTGGATTCATTTACAATTTCCCTACCATATAGAGTAAAAGTAGCTGAAGAATGATGCGTAATTCTTTATTTGTCAGTGACTTTCTCTCGAAGCTCCTCCTAAAATACCACAGGTGTACGCAGGTGAGGAGCTACTTCTGTTTTCTCCCACACCATTTCAGTAAGTTAAAAACAATAACATAGTTTCGTCAAACTATGTTACAGAAGCACCTCTGACAAGATGGCATAAAATTAGTATCTGTGCTGCCAAAGCACGCACAGTGTGGCGTAAAGTTAAAGCGCTCTATTAATAGAAGAAATAAAACCCTCCAAAGTCACATGGTTCTATGAGCTTTCATGGCTTTATAGCCCAAAGCTAATGGAGAGACAATGGCAGGCAGTGCGCAGTGTTTAAACACTATTTAGTGCCATGGGTGTGTCTACTGAGCCGTCATTTTATTTATCCCAATGAATCTTAGCCTGTCTTATGAAAGTGAATGAAAATCCATAATAAAGAAAATGCTGCAAATAAGTGAGTTTCAGACATTTATTTGGCTTTATTAGCAGACATTCTGCTTTTCATTACACATGCTAAATGCTAAAGATTGCTTCCACAGACCTAATCTGAAGTGCTGGGGTCAGAAGCGTTTGCATTTGGGGGAGGAGGGAACATGCTTAGCATGACTGACTAAGCATCCTGAATCTAAAGTTCTCAATGTCAACATTTACTGCAATCCAAAAACTTTGAGTGTAGGTATGATTCTGTATTTTCAACTTAGGGATGCTTTATCTCTACTTAAAATAGATTAATCACATTTTTATAATACTTAAACTAGCAAGATAGTGAAACAATGTGCATATTCAAGGGAATATTCAAGTATTTTTCTGTGCTATCATTAGCCTTTATTTGTTTCTCCCTTGCTGTATTTACAGATATCTTATCTAGTAGAGAAAAATGCTTCATCTTGCAACAGAGTAAAGAGTACGAACGATAGTAATTATTAATATGAAGCATCCAAATCAGATTTCCCTCTAAGCGCATAAATAAGAACCAATTGGGAATATGTGTGAAGTCAAAAAGAACAGTTTTGTTTTTCTAAAGGGAAATTATCATGTATTATCAAGTTGAATGCAATCTAAAGACCACAGAGCAATATTATATCCCACTTTGAAATATTAATTAAATATCTCAATACATTTAAGGAACAGAGCAGACCAATTTTTCACTTAAAATTAAGCATAAGGTAACTGGAATAATGTAGCTGCTGCCTAGAAAATTGAAATAGAACTCTATGAAAATGAATCGAGGTTTAGAAGCATCGGTCTCTGGAAGGGTTATTTGCCTCCTGCATTTTAGTTTCATGTCAGGATGTAATTCCCTGCTATTTGTCCCTTAATTTTACATAAAATACAATAATTTATTGTTGAGGTAGAAAAGACTAAAATTTTAAAAATACTGAAGTTGAAGGTTATAACTTTCTAAGGATGAAAATAGCAATTTGAACTACGAAGTGAAATATCTATTTTCTTATACGCAATAAAAATAAGTGTGTAGACTTGAATGAAAAAGACTTTTTTCAAAATTGTTTGAGTATATTAAAAGCTACACAATTTTTCCACAAAATAATTTGTTCTCTCAAAATGAATGATCTCCTGCTTGATCTACTTGCATATTCATAATGTTATGCGATGAAATGTGATTATAACAAGCCAATATCAAGTGGAAGCAAATTCTACTTTCTTCTAGCCCGTGTTGGAATGGCAAAGATGAATGAGCAAGATTCCCACCGCATGCTGGTAATGGCTCACCTGGTCAGCGATCTGCCGGGCGAGGACATCCATCCTGGATCCTGACTCGGATATCGTTTTGGCTGCGAGGATCACATCTGTGGTGTGCTTTAGTGGACCTTTGCCCCTGAAAACGAAAAGGCATATGTCAGGCTGGAGAACTTAGGAATTCATGTAGACCTGCCTGTATATTTATTCATAAAGTTCTATATTCATCCATAAGTTATTTGCCTAGCACATTGGCAGTTAGTTTTATTTACTTTCTTCCTAAATGAGCCTCGATTAGGCCATGTTCTGAAATAAAAATTTAAAAATTAAAGAAGGTCGTCTATTTGGTGCATATTCAGTAAACCCTGCAGAGGAAGTCAGTTCTACTTGACCCTTCTTTCCAGGTTTTTCTGATATCTGAGCTCAGAGCTACCTGAGTAGAACTTGATACTTAAGTGCAAAAGTATTTTCTTGACTCTGGAAGGAAATGATCATACTCTGGATATTATAAACATACAAATTTACGTGTTCGTCAGAATGACTACTTAATTTTTTTTTTATATTTTTGCTTCTGTTACAGTTTCTAACTCAATTACATTGCCTCACATGATCTCCTCTGTATAATTAAATCAAATATGGGAGTGCCTACGTGTGAGAGGTATGGAACCAAGAAGCTTGATTTTCAATTACATGTTATGTTACTCTTCCACTTGGTCCCACGGTGGTCATTCCTGCTGCCAAGAGAGGACAGACCAAGTCCACTTGTTGTAGTACATTTTCAAAGAAAATCCTGATAGGATAGCTGCAATAAATACAATTTTTGTTCCAGTCAAAAGATAGCTTAGGGCCCGGCGGGATGGCTCAGTGGTCTAAAGTGCCTTCTTGGGAAAGCTTGGGTGGCTTCAGGGACCACGGTTCGATCCCCAGCACCACATGCTGCGCCAGCTCTGCCCTCGGGGAGAGCTGAGCCGGCCATAAAAATGAGTGAATAAACAAACAAAGGTTCTGAAACAAGAAAAAAAAAAAAAAAAAAGATAGCTTAACAGACTAAATGCCTGCTTAGGTAAGTGCAGGGACTGGGGCTTGATTCCTGGTACCATATGCCACACTGGCTCCACCCCAGGGTATGCCGAGCTGACCAGAGTCTGGGCGTGGTGGCACATGCCCATAATCCCAGTGCTGGAGAGAATGCAGATGGGAGGATCACCACAAGTCAGAGCTGCACAGTGAGACCCTGTGCCAAATACGTAAACAAACAAAACAGACTTAGGCTTCTTCAGGATGCCATCAGGAATCCAGGAAAGTGTGCTTTCTCCTCCACTAAAGGGTTTCTCTCTACTCGGAAGAAGCATGCGTCACAAAGTCAGCTGCTGCACATTCATCAAACCCCAGGCAGACTGAACTGGGCAGGGGCGCACTGCAGCCAGGATGCCCAGGGGGCCTGGATACCCTCACCACAGGCCTACCTGCATCCATGATCTTGCACAGCCCCACCTCAGTTCTACCTGCTGAGTACTCTAAGCTGATCATGAAGCAGATAAACTGATCTTTGATTTAAAAAATGAGAATTCTGACATGAAGATTCTCCCCAAATTAGCTAGACATGGAAGACCACCATTCATGCATTCACCTTTAAATGGCTCATTTTTCCCTCTCTGTTCTTCCTCATTCTATTTTCTTAAGCAATCTCCTCTTTCTACAATGAAAAGAAAATAAATCTCAGTAGATGAGTATCAAATGGGAATCACATTGTCTTTTTCTATTTCCCAAGAGGTACTTTTTCCTACTATATCTATGGTTTCAGAGTAAATCCTGGGGGGATTTGACTGGCCTTGTCAGATACAAAAGTTACATTTTCTCTTATACAGGTCTTGATTCAGCTTGGTCTTGACCATACAGCAGAAAAGTCTCACTACGAGGTATCAAAAGTAAAGCCACATTAGTATGCTGAGCTAGAAAAGGCTCAAGCTAACAGCTTCCAGCATTGCCAGTTCTGCTGATAACCCCCTACTATTATAGAATATTGGGCTATGTATACAACTACTTTCTCTTAGTTCAGTGAGAAGAAATATTTGTACTAATACTGGTTTGAAAGTTCTCATGTCTGCATCTTGTACTCTGAACATCTACTGTGAAGACAACAATATGCATTGTATTAATTATTGTAGCTACCTAACATGTTTTGAAACTATCTCATTATTTTTCTTATTAAAATTAAAAAATAAAAATCAGCAAATCAAAACAATGGTCTATTCTAGCAAATAAATAAAAAGACTCTGTGTAGAGCCAGAGAGATGGCTCAGGGGTCTAATGTGCCAGCTTAGACAACTGCAGGACTTGTGGTTCGATCCCAGCACCACATGCTGCGCCAGCTCCACCCCAGGGCAGGCTGAGCCACACACACACACACACACACACACACACACACACACACACACATACACACACACGACTTTCAATGAAGGTAGAAGAAAGCAGAAGGAGCTCCATTTCTGTTTCTGGAACAACTTTCCATTTGTGTTTTAGTGTGGACTGTATCAATACAAAAGCAGCACTGCTGCAAAAGAAAATAGATACTGCTTTTGGAGCGTTACTGTGTGAGACTATTCACACATCTCTATATGGAGATCTTTTTTTACTTGGAAATCCTCACTGTTAAGATAGGAGTTGTGTACAGCTAGGCTGTTCTGTGGCAGGAAAATATTTATGCATCACCCTTATGCTGGAAAAATACACCCTGAATTAATGTAGATTTTCACCCACTGAAGCTCCGTTTGTCCCTATTTTCTTCCCCTCTGCTGAGAGCTGCCATTGGCTTTCAGAATTTTAATGACTGAATTTTTGTTGCTTTTTCATTCCAGAGCATGGAAACCTGAAGCAATGGCGCCAGGAAGCAATTTTTAAGTGCTTCTGAGAAAGTAGGGGTAATAAGGAAAATGGAAGAGAGTAAGCTGGTTGTGTGGAAGTTTTGTGAGGACAGGACAGAGGGTTTAGAAGAGAAGGGCAGTGGACATTCCTTCTGTCTATGTCTTCCCCTGATGAGTTGGATTGTCCCCACAGGTATCTGCCTTAGGGTGAAATCTGACATATCTGTTCTTGGAGGAACATCATTTTCACAAGGAGAAGCATACTAAGTAATGATAAGGGGCAGGAACAGCTCACACAAATTAAATGATCAGAATATTCTACACCAGAAAATCTGAACACAGACAATGTGGACACTCTGGCTTTCTTCCGCTATTTGTGTTCTCTTCTGGGACATCTCCCAAAGTCATGATAAGAAAGTTTGCCCTGGGGCTGGGGAGATAGCTCAGTAGAATAAGCACTTGCCTGGCAAGCACAAGGGCCTGAGGTCAATCCCTGGTTCAACAACAACACAAAAAGGACAGTTTGCCTGTACACACTGAGCACTTTGTCCAGGCCCTAAAAATATTTATCATCACATGTCTCTGAATCTGTTGACACAAGTTATTTTGTGATTTTTAAATAAAATCAACTCTAGTAAATGCCATAATTGAATTGCTGTTATCAAATTGATTTCCCATGTCAGGCAAGGCTAGAAATTACATGCATGATTATGTTCAAGAAAGACATCCTATCTCATTCTTCCTATGCATCCCAGAGAAAGCTGAACTGAAATCAAGCTGCCTAAGCTCCTGCCAGGCACTGCATCAGTGTTCAAGGTCTTCTACAATGGAAAAAGGTTATTTCTAAGGAGAGCAGCTCAGGCTCTCGGTCAATGAAACAATAGACAAAGAATTATATCTAAGGACCCGGCTGATGTACCTTTCCCCTAAAAATAATATATTCCTCCGCATAAGAACCCCCGACCGACAAAAGGGAAATTACCTCTCGCTTTAACCACAAACTTTGTTAGGAGAGCATTGCCTGACAAATATCAGGAAGTTTTACAACTTGAAAGTGTTGCTAATATACCGCAGATGACCACACTTACTCCCTTCTCTGTATCCTTAATTAAATGCAGTGCCTGGCAAGCTTCCTTCTGACCTCCCGGCAAAATGCACTCTCTGAAAAGGATTCCGCAGCATGCCTGGCTTCAGGAGGAGGCTGCAGTAGCTGGAACCATGATGCATTTCTAATGCATTCGGCCTGTGTCCTGTTAAGTACTGAAGGGTTTTAAATTGGGGAATGCACTGAGAGGTTGCTTGCTGCCTCGGTTTCCCTAACAGTTCCCAGGGAGTTCTTGTCAGCCGATCGAGTCTTAAATCACGGACTTGGATCCCACAGAGAAAGGAACCCAGAGGGGGAAAGAGCACAGAATGAAATACGTGAAACATTTCAAAGAAATCAGAGGCTAAATTTTTTAATAAACAGTGGTTATGATAATAATCTATCCATTTCCCGAACAGGAGGGCAGATAGAGTTCTAACGTGTTGACTGGCCCGGTGAGAACTTTGTGCAGAAATGCGTGTTGATTTAGGCATTTCACAATCTATAAAAACACCATGTGCACCCATCAATAGAAATGGTATTACTCATCAGTTAGAAATAAAACAATGCAATTAAATTTATTATTTAGAAGGCATAACAAGAAAGGCTGCAAAGACTCAAGGAAGAGAGGAGACATAAATTTTGTTTCAGGGAAGGAAACGGGTCCCTGACAATGGGCTTCGCCTCATCTTGGACCTGTCTTCTCAGACTCTATGCCTCCGCTTCCTGCCCCAGGGGCGAGGAGGTGGCCCACAGCCCCCTGGACACTCCTGCCTGCCTCTCTCCCTCCCCCTTGGCCTCCCTCCCGCCTTTTCCTTTTTTCTTCTCTCCTTCTTTTCTTCCTTTCTTTGCAGCACAGAAAATAAGAAGAGGGTACAAATTTCCACTCGCACCCATTTTAAGAACAAAAGCACCAAATGATTTCATAACCTTATTTTGACTTTTGAGGGACAGTACATATCTATTGTTACGGTTTATGCCAAGTTGTTCCTCCAAAGCCTCATGCAGTCATGGGCGGGGACTTCTAGAGTTTGAGACCTGAATGATGGGATTACGTGTTTTATTACTGTTGGCATTATGGTCTGAGTACTGCTGAGACTATGCGTGTGGCCTGAGATAATAGTCTAAGGCGGAGAGCCTGATGTAATTTAAAGAGAGACAGAGAGACAGATGTGAGCTGTTGCTCTCTGCTCCTTTGGTTGGTTGCCTCTGTCCCCATTTTGTTGCTGTTTCGCTGCCATGAACTGGATGCTCCTCTGCTCTGTTCCACTAAGCTTCTGGCCAACCAAATATGGACTGAAACCTCCACAAACTGTGAGATAAGTAAGCCTTTCCTTCCTTCATTTTGAGTGTCCGGTATTTGTTCCACCAATGATAGAAGAGTAACCAAGACATCTATGGAACTATTTGGCATTTTCTGCCACTGATTAATAAAAACGAATGTTTGATTATGTTGCTCACATTTGGTAGCCCCTAGATATTTAGTAACAATGCCACTCCAAATTGCAACACAAAAAACTTTCCACCTAATCCTCCTCTACTGTGATGCATTTATGACACTTATGTAAAATAGGCCCCACAACATTATGGATCCCTTAACAAATGAAAAACAATATTTTTTGTCAATAATGAACTCACGTATCTTTTCTATATGCTAACTTCTAGATAAACACATTGACACTATTAGCACAATCACTCTCTAAATTTAGAATAGTCACTATATTTTTATTTCTAACAGTAACAGAAGTAGTAAAAAAGAAAAACACATAAGAAACAGCACAGAATTTCACTAAACAAAATGACAGGAATTCAACAATGGTTGTTATATTGCTTATTGTTGTGGTCAAATTAGTTGCTAAGATTACCAGCCATGTAAGCATGCAAAATTGTTCCAAAAAATTAAAGGAATCAAAAATAAGCACTACTTGTTCCTTTCCATGCAAACATCAGCCATGATGTTATTACACTTAATTTTTAGATCAAGAAACTGAAGAACAGAGAATGTAATTATACCTTGACTAAGTTAATCAGCTTACAAATACTACACATAAATTCTACCATAGGCAATCCGGCCCCAGAGTCTGTGTCCAGCACTGAGCTATGCTGCCTCCCAAAGCCTGGCACTGGTGAGGATCACCTAGGAGGAAGTGACAGGGAGCAGAGGTGCTTAGGTCTCCTCCAGGCTGGACGGATTTCCACAGTGGCCACTGGCTCACACGGGCGGTCTAGAGGAGCACTGCCCAGAGAGTGTCTTAGCAAGAAGAGGCCTTCCACTGCCACAGGACCTTGGCAAGTGACGACGAGGGCTCCAGCGCCCTGCACTCTGGGGATTCTTCCTGGGACAGCAGCGCTTTTCTCCACCCAGTGTACACAGGAATGATGTTTTCTGTCCTCACAGTCAAATTTCCGCATGCAAGCTTAGACACTGTACCTGCTGTGCTAGGCTGGAAACCATACTGTAATTTGTCTTATTCACCAAACGGACATTTTGTTCAAGAACCTTAACATTAGGTGTGATTATTTTATTATCTTTGGCATCCTAACTTGGAGCTGCAATAAAGAATAGCAAAATGAACCAGGACTTGGTGCATGTGTTTTCTATGCACCCCATACTGTCCTTAGTAGCCAAGCAGATGTTGGTAACAACTTCACTGGCCCAGCTAAGCTCGTTTGCCTTCACTAAGGTAGTGACTGCTGCTTTTCCGATGTACCACAACAGAAAACCAAATGCTTTGTGAAAGGTGACCATTAAATGCTTATATTTTGCTCCCTTCTTTTATAAATAATATTTCATAAAGATCCTTTGTGACGTTAGTTCCTTCAAGTAATATCGACTCAATCGGTTGCCTACCTCTCCAGATGCTGCTGCTTTGCACTGTCTTGTCCTTGGTGTCATTTGACTGAGAAAGGTAATATAGAATATATGTATGCATAAACTCTGTGCCTACGCATGTTGGCTATTGCTCAGGGATTTTTAAAAAACACTTTCATAGAATATTTAATCCCATTTGGTGACAGATTTCTGTGATAGATAACTTCTTAGGATTAGTGATTGAGCTCTCCAAGGAAATTACCCACATTTTCTTTCTTATATTTTACATTAGGTGCAAAAGAAAACTTCACATGAAAGCAGCAGAATTATTGTGGAGACCCTCAAATGCCAAGATGAAGGGAGCCACCAGACCCAACAAGGACGCAGCGTCCCTCCAGCACCCAGACAGGAAATATTCACTAGGCAGCTTCCTCCCTCTGGGTACAAAGTGCTGTGCTCAAATTCTGAGGACACCATAAAGTCCTTGGAAAAACTGGCTGGTGAACCAGCCACTACCAATCACTATGAGTAATTAGTATCCTGAGGAACCTTTGGGATTAAAGTCTAAAATCACGCTGCTCCAAAGAATCGGGAATAAGCTCTGTCTGAAAAACATACATGTGACACAAGTCACTGTCCTTTCCGTTTTTCTTATGCCACACCGTTCAGAGGCGTCTTACTCCTAGGACCACTCCTAGGATAGCTCAGTGGTCAGACACACTTAATTTATTTTTCTCCCGTATCCCAGTCAAAGAGGATCACGGGTGAAGCCCTGGGGACCACCCTGTTGTTGCCTTCTGGGTCTTAAGATTTCTGCCCCCTGGGGCCTCAAGGTCATCTTCTGGATCCGCTGCAACCAGGCACCCAACATCAGGTAAAAATGAGATCAGTACAGCTTAGAGGGAGGCCGTAGAGGACAGAAATGTCAGGATAGAGATTCCTGCACCCCACTGCCGGCCACATTCTGGAGTCCAGATGGACACCCAGAACGCAGCCAAGGAACCCAGGTGTGCCCTGCTCTGCACGCAGTTCGCTGTCGTCTTGGGGAATGGGAGCACGTACAGCATCCGACTCCTTTCTTGGTCTCCACTTCCTTCTGTCCCCCCTCCTCTAAATCACTGTCCCATTTTCCCTCTTGTGGATTTTTCTTATTTCGTACTTAAGACACACAGTGCACTGAGTTTATTTGCTTCCTGCACAGTACATACATTTTTTTAAAGAAGTGGCAGGTCTGGGGATACAGCTCAGGGGCACAAGCCCTGCCTGGGAAGTGCCAAGTCCTGAGTTGGAGTCCCAGGAAAGCAGTGCCAAATTTTATTTCAAAGAGTAGAAGCGAAGAGTGTGGAAATAGCTCGCACTGTGAGGCAGGCTGGAGCGGAGGCAAAGGAAAACCGTGGGAGCAAAGAGTGTGACCTGAGGAAAGCCTGCAGTCACCTCCTCAGGACCTTTCCTCTGCTCTGGCCCTCCCCCCTGCACCCCTGCGCCATCGCGCGGCCACTTCCCTTGTGCAGCAGGTCTGGCCCTTCCCTTCATCCGCTCGTCCTTTGCTGTGCATCTTGCTTGCGCTTTCCTTTGCTCCGATGGTAGATTCCACGCAGTGTTTAAGCTCATGCATCTGATCTATTTCACCGACTAGTGTAATCGGGCCCAAGGCAAAAAAAAAAAATACAACTGCACATTTCCTCTGCACATGTCTCCCAGGGACATTCTATATGAATTACTGAAATAAGCTGGAGAAATTTTGGATGTCAGTAAGCTGACAGAGAAAATACTGGGAAAAAAACCAAGACTCTTCAGCAGTGCAGCGAGACTGCAAGCAGTGCGCTGCCTGGGAGAAAGGCCAGCTCTGTTCCTTGTTTTGAGATCGTCACAGTGTTGACTGCCTATTATTAAAAACAACAATTAAATATGTTTTACTTTCTACATGATAATGTGCGGTTCTCTTCTTCAACACTGTATTTGTTTATGAATCAGTGATGGGACTTGCTGCACAGGTACTTGGAAGATCAGTCTGCAAGAGGAGTTCGGGCTATTAAATTGCTGCCATTTTTATTGTTATTAAGTGTGGATGTGCATGTGTAGGGGGTGAGGCTTTTCTTTCTCAAATCCAAAAAGTATGCTTGTTATGGTTTGTGTCTAGTTGACCCCCAAAGCTTCATGCAATCATGGGGGGGACTTCTAGAGTTCGAGACTGATTCATGATCCACTGGAATTATAGGTTTTAGTACGGATGGAATTGTGGGTCTTAGGACTGCTGGGATTATGGGTGTGAGGGCTACACCCAGCCTGAGGCAGAGAGTGAACATAACTTAAGAAAGATAGAGGGACAGACTCTCTGTTGCTTTTGTTGCTGTTCCACTGCCATGAACTGCTGCTCTCTGCCATGTGCCTCTCTGCCTTGGAGCCAGTCAAGTGTGGACTGAAACCTCTAGTAACTGTGAGCTAAATAAACCTTCATTCCTTTATTTTGAGTGTCGGATATTTGTCCCAGCAACAAGAGAAGAGTAACTGAGACAATATTTTAATAAGACTTGAGGTATAAATCATTTTTCCACTTTTTCAGGGCTCATAGCTGCCTTAACTTATTAGTATGATATGAAATCCTAGGCTGACTATAGGATTTAGAGAATGGTTTCACAGTCATCAAAAAACAAACAAAACACTAAAGAAACAAAACAAGCAAAAATCACTAAACACTTAAGGGAAGATGCAAAAATTTCATTAGAATGAATAATTTCTATGGAAAATAAGTTACGGCAAAATAAAGAATAGCTAGACAGATAGTTGGAACTTTCTTATTTTAAAGAAATGAAAAATAAACAACAATAACAACAACAACAAAAAACTGTTCCATGAAATTTTACAATAAGGTTGTAGGAGAGTAGCAGTGACTACTATACTGCATATTGTTATCTGCAGAGTAGTTGCTAACGATCAGCCAGATAGCTCGGCAGACTAAAGCAGCTAATTAGACAAAGAACAGGGACTGGATTCAATCCCTGGCACCACAAGCCTTGTCAACCCCACCTCTGGGGTGTGCTGAGACAGCGATTGAGACTGGGCATGGTGGCATGCACCTGTAACCCCAACACTTTGGAGGCTGAAAACAGGAGAATCACTATGACTCCAATCTACGCAGTGAGATTCCGTAGACCAGTGGTTCTCAACCTGTGGGTCGTGAGACCGGAGGGAATTGAACGACCAAAACACAGAAGTCACCTAAAGCCATTCCAAATCATAACTGTAGCAAAATTACAGTTTTGAAGTAGCCACCAAAATTATTTTTTGGTTTGGGGTCACTGCAACATGAGGAACTGTATTGCGGGGTCACGGCATTAGGAAGGTTGAGAACCACTGCTGTAAGCCCTGTACTAGAATACATTTAAAAAAATGAATCAAAATAGTATCTAAAAGCATAGCAACTGGTGTTTAATTCCTGGCACCACGTACAGCACCAGCCCTGCCCCCGAGCTCACTGAGCTGGCCACTGAAACAGGGTATGGGGGCATAAACCTATAATTTCAGTGCTAGGGAGGCTAAAACAAGGAGGATCAGTACAAGTCGGAGCCAAGTAATGAGACTCTGTACCAAATATGCTTTTAAAAGCTAGTTGCGAATATTTAAAAGATACATTCATAAAAAAGTGATCAAACCATATGAGCATAAAATATTGGCTTTCTTTTTAATGAACTAATAGCAATTAGTAGTTTGGGTACACGTATGTTGTTGTGGTATGTTTTTATGTGTTTGGGAAGATACCCAGGAAGGGAATACCTGGGTCAAACAGGACCTCAATACTTAGTTTTCTGAGGAATCTCAGCACTGATTTCCATAGTGGCTGTATCAGGCTACATAAACACCAACAGCGGAAAACGGTTTCTTTTGCTCCGAGGTCTCATTAGCATTTGTTGTTGCTTGACTTCTTGGTGAAATCCATTCTTTTTGGGGTCAGTTGGAATCTCAGTGCTATTTTAATTTGTATTTGTTGAACAATCAATGATGTTAGACATTTTTTGTATATTTATTTGCTATTTATTTATTTATTTATTTTTATATATTTTAGTACAGGGTCTCACCACACAGATTGGACTCCTTGTGATCCTCCTGTTTTTAGCCTCCCAAGTGTCATAATGACACATATATTCAGACCACCAGGCCCAGTCTCAGTTGTCCTTTCAGAGCTTCTTGGGGGGTGGGCCCACCATGGTGTGCCAGGGCTTGAACCCCAGTCACTGCACCTGCTTAAGCAGGTGCTTTAGTTTGTTGAGCTATGTGGATGGCCCTGTTTCTTTCTCTCTCTCTCTTTCTTTCTTTCTTTCTTTCTTTCTATTTGCTATTTGTATTTCTTCATCTGCAAAGTGTGTGTTCATTTCTGATGCCCATTTTTGGATTGGACATTTGAACTTCGGAGGCCCACTTTTGTTTCAGTTCTTTATATGTTCTAGATAAAAGTCCTTTACTATTTCTTTCGATGTGCAGCTTTTTGATGAAGTGGGATCGCTGTTGTTAGTTCTTCAAAATGTTCCTACATAAACCTGGTTTTGTTCAGGAGGTCTCTGCTGTCATCAAGTCCCTATGTCATCAAAATTTCTACCTTTTTCCAAGTAGATTTAGTATTTCTGCTTTAATATTTAGGTCTTTGACCCATTTTAACTTTAGTTCAGTGCATGATGATAGACATGGGTCTGGTTGTGGTCTTCACTATGTAGAGAGCCAGTTTTTCCAGCACCATCTTTAAAGAGGCTATATTTTTTTTTCCAGTGAATATATTTGGCCCCTTTGTCAAAAATAATGTGGTTGAGTGTGTCTGGAGTTGTGTCTACCTCTTCTAATCTTTTCCATTGATCCTCAGGTATATATATATATATATATATATATATATATATATATATATATATATATATTTTTTTTTTTTTTTGCCAGTACCATGCTGATTTTATCACATTAACTTAATAATGTAATTTCATGTCAAGGCTTGTGAAGTCACCTGCCTTGCCTGCATTGCCCAGTAATAGCCTTTGCTATTCTAGGTCTCTTCTGCTTCCAGATGAAGCTTAGGATTACTTTCTCTACTTCTTTAAGGCATGTTGACGGTATTTTGATTGGGATTGAGTGAGATCTGTATGAAAATTTTGAAAGTATGGCGATTCTCACTATATTGGATCTTGCCATCCATGCGCATGGGATCCCTTTCTATTCTCTGACATCCTCTTCAATTTCCTTTGTCAGAGAACTGTCGTTTTCAGTATGTAGAACTCCCACTTCTTTGTTAGACTGATTCCTAAGTATCTCCTATCTTGATGCTGCTGTGAAGGGTTTCCCTATTTTCTCTTCCACTGAGTTTGTTGCTTGTGTACAAGAATGCTCTTGATTTTTGAGTACTACCTTTGTATTCATCCATGAAACTGAATTTGGCTAGCTCTAGGAGTCATTTATGGTGGAGTTTTTGAGTCCTGTATGTAGAGTATCATCTTATCAGTATAAATGGTAGTTTAACTATTTTTGTTTCAAGCCTTATTCCTTTTAGTTACCACTCTCATCTAATTGCTTTGGCTAATGTTTCCAGAACTGTGTTGAACAGGAGTGGCGATAGCAGACATCCTCGTCTTATACCTGATTTTAGAATGAAAGATTTCATTTTTTGTTAATGTAGTACAGTGTTGGCTGTTGGTTTGTCATAGATGGATTTTCCCAGGTTGAGGTAAAGACAATCTATTTCGACTTTCAGTAGGCATTTCTATCATGAATTTGTATTGTATTATCTTATCAAAAGTTCTGTCAGAATCTATTGAGATGACTATGTGATTTTTTGTCTTTGTCTCTGTTGACATGGCATATTAAATTTATTGATTTGTACATGTCAAACTATCCTTGTATCTTTAGATGAATTCCACTTGGTCATGGTGTATGACGTGGTGATGATTTACTGCATTCGGGTTGCTAGCATCTTACTGAGTGCTTTTGAGTCTGTGTATACTAGTCAGAATGGCCTGTAGTTCTCTTCTCCGGCTGGGTCTTGCTCTGGTTTTCCTAGCAGGGTAATTCTTGCCTCTAAGAATAAGTGAGGAAGTAGTGATTCCTTTTCACTTTCATTAGAGTTTGAAGAGTATTGCATCAAATCCCTAAATCTCCTGTAGAATTCAGCAGTGAATGACTAGGACCTGGGATTTTCTTTGTTTGCAAGTTTTTAATTGCATTATGAGCTTCATTAACTAATACTAGGTTACTGATAATTTATATATATATATATATATATATATATTCTTGATTCAGCTTTGGTTAATCATACATATCTAGAAGTCTAACATTTCTCCTGCATTTTCTATTCTCTGAGAGTAAAGATTTTTGGACTAGATATTGACGGTCTTCTGAATTTCCATAGGGTCTGTAGTGATTTTACCTTTATCCTTCCTCAATGCCTGAAATTGAGCCTTTCATTCCTTTTTTGATAAGGCTGGCTAAGGGTTTATTAATTTTTTATTTATTCAAAGTACCATTTGATTCATTAATTCTTTGTATTATTTGTTTCCATTGTATTATTTTCTTCTCTGATCTTCATAATTTTCTCCCTTGTATGGGCTTTGAATTTGTCTTGCTCTTCTTTTTTGAGGTATATTACTAGGTTATTTATTTGTGCTTGTGTTTTCTTGATGTAAGAACCCACTGCTCTAAGTTTCCTTCTCAGGCTTACTCTCACTGTATCCTGAAAGTTCCAGGATGTTGTTTCTGAGTTTTTGTTTAGGTGGAAATAGTTTGATTTTTTTCCTTCATTTCATAGGTGCCCCATTCATTGTTTAGCAGCCTATTCTTTCCTTTTCTTCTTCTTCCTTTTTTTTTTTTTATTGCTGGCTCAGCTTGCCCTGGGTGTGGGGCTGACGCAGCATGAGGTACCAGGAATTGAACCATGGCCCCTGCAGTTGCCTAAGCTTTACTAAGCGGGCTCATTAGACTGCTGAACCATCTTGCCAGCCCCAGAAGTGTATTCTTGAATTTCCACGGAAGTATGGAGCTTTTGCAGATATTTTTGCCTTTAGTTTCTAATTTCGCCACACTAGTTCAGGTGACATGCTTGATAATTTCAATTCTTTTGCATATACTTAAGCATGTTCTGTGGGACAATTATAATCTAGTTTAGAGAATGTCCTATGTACAGCTGAGAAGAACATGTACTCTGATGATGTACAGTCTAAAACCATATACTAAGTACATTTATTGATAGGTTTGGTTCAGTTCTGATATTTGCTGATTTTTTTTGTCTAGTTTATCTCTTTTTGACAATGCAGTATTGACATCTCCTGTTATAATTTTATCATTGCTTATTTGATTTTTCATATCTATTAATAATTGTCTTACATGGTTGGTTGCTCCCATATTTAATGCATTTATATTTATGATTGTGATCTCTTTCTTTTACAGCTTTTCCCTAATAAGGATATAGTGGCCTTTTTATCATTCTTGATTTGAAGTTCCCAGTGTATGCAAACAGAATAGCTACCCTTACTTTTTTCGGGGATTCCTATTACACGGAAAATTGTCTTACAGACTTTGATTTTTCAGTCTATAAATTTCGTTTTGCGTTAAATGTTTTTCTTGTACACAGAGTTTTTTAGTCCTTGTCTCTTGATCTGTTCTGCAGTCTGTTTCTTTTGACTCATCATAAATTGAGGCTATTTACATTGATGATTATAGCTGATGCTCTGGCTTATCTTTGTCATGGTGTTTTCCTGCTCTTGGTTCCTTGCTTTCTCCCTCTAATTAACTGATGTTATTTGTACAAAATCAACTTCTTCAGTTCTTCCTGAAAAAGACTTTCAGTCCTTCCTGTGTTCTGAGCCAATTAAAAACAAATCACATGGAGAGTCTCCTCACAGGTTTTCCATCAGCGTATACCTTAAAGCACTAGAATTCAGTGTATATCTGAGGCAGTGGAGTGTGTCAGACATTGTAAAGGAAAACATGAAAATTAGACATGGCCAGCCACTGTGTTCTATGGAGTTCCATTAAAGCACTATATTCTGAACCAATCTCAAAGGTATAAATAAATCACTCTTTCTTTGGTTAAATTTGAGAACAATGTGGCATTTTTCTTTTTCTTCTTTCTCCCCCTCCCATTCCACTTGTGTCTAAAAGTGGACTTATGAAAGGCAAATGGTTACCATTATTAACCCAGGATGAACTTTTGTTTCATGGAAACACGTAGTCTGATAAGGGGGCCTGAGACAATTATAAATTTACTAGAACCAACAAAGCCAGTGATATTACTTGTGAACCTCAACGCTAGTGAAAATCATGATCTCTAGGTAGAAGTGTTTCCATGATGGCCCATTTTCTGAATAATTAAATTGTATTTGTACCACATCTAAATATCAGAGTACTCTAAGAAACACCATGGGGCCTGGGAAATAGCTGGGCCACGTGATCACTTTCCTGGCAAGCGCAAGGTCCCAAGTTTGATCCCTGGTACCCACCCACTCCCCTCCAAAAGAAATACTGTCATTCCCGCCGCTGGTTTCTGCATCCAGAATGCATAACGAGAGAGCTCGAGCTGGGCATCCTGTGCTCCCCATGTGCACAACGTCCTCCGAGGCCCACAGGCGCTCTTGCATGTGACCCTCCCTTAACGCCTCTCTAGCTTCTCCTTAGTTCTCTTAATTGTGATCTAAATTATTCTAACATAAAATTTATGTTGCAACAAATTACCATGAATTCCATGGCTGAAAACAATGCAAACATAGCATTCTGTTTTACTGGAGATTAAAATTCATGCTTTGTTTCACTCAGTTAAAGCTGCGGTGGGAGCAGCACTTGTCCCGGAGTTTGGCCTCAGGGGCCATTCTCTCGCCTTTCTTGGCTTCCAGTGCCTGAATAGGACCCCAGCTTCAGCTCCCACTGTCCTCAAGACACATCACCGCTGTTGCTGGGTCACCATCCTCCAGTGACTTTCTCCTTTCTGTTCTACTGCTCCTCTTGTAATGTCCCTGTGGTCCTGCAGCCCAAAGACAATTCCAGGACAATCTCTTCATCCTGAAATCCTTCATGCAGTCAATCTCTCCTGCAAAGTCATTCTTTTCCATGTAAAGCAACATTGGCAGATTCTAGAAGTTAGAAGGCAGACAATCTGGAGAATCATATTCAGCCTACAAGAGCCCTGGATGCTAGGGACTGCCAAGAATATGGATCAAACAATGGAGACAAAGCAATCTGCTCTAGAAGCTGCTTCTTGACTTCACAGTTCTTTTGAAGGTGGCCAGGGAAAGGTTCCAGTTTTTGTCCTTCAAGGCTTACTAGCTGCATGCTGCTGGCCTTACAGCTCACATCCCAGGGGGTGACCTGGGAGACGTTGTGGAAGAAGAAACCAGTTTCCTGCACAGACACTGAATCAGGAGAGGCTCACCTTGGCAAACACAGAACACATTCAGTTTAAAGCATCTCTGGCCTCTCTTGGCACCACCCATAAAGCACATTTTCGGGAAGCATGTCTCTCTTCAGCATGCCACAGTGAGAGAGAAGCTCCATTCTGGGGCAGGAGAATGACTTTCTAATGATGACTGGGGTGCTCATCTTCTTTTGGGGAGCCACGGGGCTTCACAGCCCTAGAACGTGTTCTCAAAAGGCATTCAGCAACTGTACCTATTGCATTCTTCAAGGAGTCATTTAAGCTATTTTTAAAATCATTTAAAATCCTCTAGGTAAGGGACAGCTATTGAAACTGGAAGGTGGCACCAACTCCTGCCTGGTGACTCCAGATTAACGTGGGGAGTGAGAACTGGTGAAGAAAGTTCTTGGGGTATGGCCTCACACCCTGCAAAGTCAGCCTGTGCGTCCTCCCGTGAGTCCTGTGAAAGGAGACCAACTCATTGCTCACCTCTGCCTTCTAGCACTTAAGGGAAAACGTGCAGTCAGCACCAGCATTTGAAAACGGGTCTTTTCTTGCCTTTGAGCGTGCACATTAATCAAAGCCGGAGCACTGGGAATGCAGCCCCGCTCTCTGGCTGTGAAGTCCCTCTTCCTGTGGGCCAAAGCCCTGGCATTAGTCACATGCACCATCTCCTACCGAGCCTGGGTACTTCTTGCAGCTTCCCCCTTAATCCATTCTGATACACACTGCCCTGCTTCTTTAAGATCAGAAGAAATTATGGTCTCAAAAAAGAAT
This sequence comes from Myocastor coypus, assembly GCA_004027025.1. Lineage (NCBI taxonomy): Eukaryota > Metazoa > Chordata > Mammalia > Rodentia > Myocastoridae > Myocastor > Myocastor coypus. The sequence continues at coordinate 56,243 of PVJA010005481.1, forward strand.
TTTCAATTTAAGCAAAAAGTGTAATTTAGCTATTGTTACCTAGCCTGTGCCCTTCTCCAGCCCTAACTACTCAGTTCTAAATCTGGTCCAGAGGCACTGCTGTCCCAAGCTCCAGCTGGCAGAATATTCAGAAATAGAGGCCCCTGCGGAGTCAAGATCTACGGGCAGCACCTGGGCCCTGGGCGTGAGCAGCACTAGCTCTCCTGGGCCGCGGGCCTTGTGCTCTCTGTGACAATGAAAGCCGCCGGGTGCTTCTGAGTGGCCTCCCCTACCTGGTCTGGTCAGAAGGACACGAGGGTCTTACACTTCAGTCCCGAGTGCCAAGCCTTCTGTTTTCAGTTGGCGTATTCAGATTAAACATTCTGTAGTACACATCGCTCTGTGCAGCTGGTATTTATGCTCATGTTAATATTATAGTGTTCTTAGCTGATGTACAGTCTTCACTAAGTTGTTAATAATGCAAAGTGACCCAGAGTCAAAATTTAAATGCTATGATTTTATTTATTTTTTTTTTTTTTGTCTTTTTGAGACAGGGTCTCACTATGCAGTTCAGGTTGGCCTTGAGCTCACTTTTGTAGCCCAGGCTGGTCTCGAACTCACAGCGATCCTCCTGCCTCAGCCTCCCGAGTGCTGGGATTACAGGCGTGCGCCACCACGCCCAATGCTATGATTTTAAAAGCCTGAAAAATAAGCTGTAGTTCAGATATGCACAATTATCATTATTTTACCTTTCCCCCTTGTGTTAAAGCTTATTATCCAGTCAAATTCAGAATGAGACAAGTTAAGCCGCTATTGTATAACCTTGATTATTTAACATCATGCCCAGCCACGTGCTCACCTCTTTCCTAGAGGACTTGCCAGCCCTAAAGCAGAGGCGTGCCTCTGCGTGGGACTTGCATTAGGGCCGCCTGTTGGTGCGCGGCTGTCCCGGCAAAATGGAGAGCCGCGCCGGGAAGCTTCTCTTTTTTTTTTTTTTTTTTTTTTGTCTTTTTGAGACAGGGTCTCGCTATGCAGTTCAGGCTGGCCTTGAGCTCACTTTGGTAGCCCAGGCTGGTCTCGAACTCGCACTGATCCTCCTGCCTCAGCCTCCTGAGTGCTGGGATTACAGGCGTGAGCCACCACGCCCGGCTAAAGATGCAATTCTTATGTATTAGAAAAGAAATAATGTTTTTAATGTTTTCTTTTCACTTTTCAAAAGAGTATTTCAAACCTCATTTTGGAAATTCATATTTACAATCATAGGTCAAATCTTATACCTTCTCTAAGATTTTCTTCTTGCCCAAAGCAGAAAAAACAATCCCTTATTTCCTCGGCTCTTTCCCGCTCAGTTGCCTGCATACCTTCTCCGTGTGACTCCTGTGTGTATGCAGCTTCTGTTTATCCATGGGTTAGGTCTTGAACAAGATTCTCAACTTATCAGGGTGATAGTTCATTTGGATTTATTTCCAGGAACAGTTACAGGTAGAGAAAAATGTTAATAGAAAGCTCAGTCATGGGCTCACATATCAAAATATTCCCCTGAAATATATATTTCAAGACATCAATGAATTGATTTTTTTCACTCGCACTGCAAGTAAACTTCACGGATGTTTTGCATTGTCTGGTTGGTCTGGTGGTTTTTATCAAACAAACAATAATTAGAAGGTATGTGGGAAGAGAAGGAGAAACCAAAACTGAGGCTCTTTCTTGCAAAATAAAGGTCAAATTTTCAATGGGAAATCATCTTTGCATGACTAAAAGACAATAAGTGAAAATGTTGACTTTTTTAATCTAAAAACTTTTACGTGCTTATACTCTCAATATATCATACTCCTCAATAGCATGGCTTCTGGTCTTAAAAATTAGCTCAGAGCAGACAATATGAAGGATCGTTGCAATATGCACTTATTGCTTCTTATTTTGTGTTCTGGCGTTAGAGAAATGAGCCTTGTATGAATTACAGAACTGCAAAGCAGGTCATTCTGGGGAGCACAGATGTTACTATAAAGACAACAGGAGTTATTTTTAGGTGCTTTTAGACCAGCAAAGGAGTGACTTTCACAGGGGAAATTCCAAGTTTCCAGCAGCAAACATCTGTACAAATATAAACACTAGCAGCAAAATGACGGTAAGAGGAGCCAGAGATGAAAAGCAGTTCAAATGCAGCTAGTATTTCTATAGACACCCCAGTCCCAACCCTAAGTAAAACAGACCCCAGGAGATGTTTCTTTACAATGGTCAGGAGGACCTTGCTATGCGATGCGCAGGACGCCTGGCCAGGGTGCCCCCAGCACCTTGCACTCCCCTGAGCTGCACTAACCGCGAAGGGCAGCAGCAGATCAGGAGCGCCTGCGACTGCACGAAGCTCTGCCCCACCGCAGACGGTAGAGCTGGACTTGGAAGTCAGATTTCATACAAAGCCTCTATGAAAAAAGTCTCAGTGGACACAGGTACAAGCCACGGCTCTCGCTCTGTGCGTAGCTGACCTGCATGAGTGCGTGTCATGCTGCTGGCCGGACCCCTGAATCGCCACAGGATGAAGCGCATCCAGGCTCTTGGTCCTTGGCGGTACCGAACTCTCTGCTCCCCGTCGACCACTCTGGCCTTTGGATGGGGGTTCAGCATAGAGCACTCAGCCCCACCGAGGCTGTCACCCTCCGATCCTCGTTGGACAATTATTTCCTTGCTCTACTGCTGAATCTTTCTCTTCCATTTAGCTACATATCCTCTTGAAATCACTTCTTATGCATTTTATCTTCTTCTTTTCTTTCTTTTCCTTCTGCTCTCTTCTGCTTTCTTATTCATTCTTTGCCTCTTTTCTCTAATTCTTTTGCTCTGTGTTTCCTTTCTAGGTCAAATGAAGACACTTGCTTGTTAATTTTACTTGTTAGAGCAATGACCCTTGGTTTCAGAGAAGTTTAATATCACTCACCATGGTTAAGTGTTTGTTGTATATAAATTTACAAACTAAAAACCATTTTCCACAGAACATTGGAATTTTTAATACATATAGTGAATGTGGAATAAGAGAGACTATTTGCCTTAACCACCAGAGAAAATCCAAAGACTTCTGTAAGCTATTGGATTTATTAAACTCATTAACTGTCACAGCAGGAGTCAATAAAAATAGTATTTCTGATTGTCGTCCTATGTTTACGTTATTTCATGCTATCAGGTTTTTTTTTTTTTTTTTTTTTTTTCAGCTCAGCTTTGAACCAAACCACAAAATAAGCCACAATACTGATAACAAAAAAAAAGCCTACTCCCTCTTTCTCCTGCATTTAAAAGCCAAGCCTTCTAATTTGGGGGAAAGTTATTCCACTTCCATTAAGGGAAAAACTTTACACTTATCTTCTAAGATATTATTTGCCATGTGATTATAGCACTTCTCCAGGAATTAAGGTGGAAGGAGAGTAAGTTATGACCTCTGCACTCAGCAGCCTGCAGGGACAACAGGAAAGCGTCATCCACAGAAAACTGATAATATCTTCTTATCATAGCTCAACTTTTGTACATAGGAAACAAGAAAAGTTTCCCCCTTGGGTGTCTATTTCTTTATTTATCCCATTTAGGTGTTGTGTCTTTTTATTTCAAACAAGGATTTTCTCTAGATATTTGCATTCATAAGCTTTGGAATCTTACACAGAACATGCCAAAGTTAAAAGTAATAATAAAAAAGTATGTCAGTGTGACTGAGAAGGTAGCTCAGTGGCAGAGAGCCTGTCCAGCATGCTTCAGCCTCTGTGTTGTTTGATCATCAGGACTAAGGAAACAGACACTACAGACAAGAGATTTCCCAAAGGTAAAGGTGAGAAGATAAAAACAACACTCAGTAATGTGAAAATATTTTGTCTGAGTAAGAATGCATAGTGTTCGAGAGAGAAAACAATGACTGCGTCATCTTGAGTGATAGGAGAAGGTGTAGTAGTAGGGGGAGTAGGATCAGTAATAATAATAATAATAATAATAATAATAATAATAATAATAATAATAATTAATATGAACTAACCAAAACATGCTGAATGCTTCACACTGACCTGCAGTCTATGCCTTGGAACCACCCCCACAAAATGCACTGAATGCAAGAATAGATGGTGAAAACCCAGGCATTAGACCTTATACTTTCAGAAAATACATTCTAGAATATGATGAAAAAGTGAGTATCTAGAAAAGGAAATACAAATAACAAGCAATGAGGGAAAAAGAAAACTTATTCATATTATAGTAATAATTAATAGATTGTTACATGGGAGGCAAATGACAGAAGAGAATAAATATGTGGGAAAACAACACTACTGTCAAGATTTGGAAGGATCAAGCGAACTAAACATAATTATGGAAGTCCAGCCCCATCACAGAGAGAAGGTGACTTAACATGCTGGAGAGCGAGTGCTTCTGTAACGGTGATAGCAGCAGGCAGCAGGCAGGAGACAGAGAGGCGAGACGCTTATCAATAGAGACGCCAGGCCAACTTCTAAAGGAGTTGCCGCCAGCGAGCCTGAAAAGTGGGCTGTGGAAGACTGGTGGTGTGTGGGGCACGGAGACAGGGAACAAAGAAGGAATGACAGCCGGAGATGCGCCTCTGCCCTTCCTCACTCGCTTGGAACTGACTGTACAACAGGAGGAGGCGCAAACTTCTCCACTGAGAGTTATTTTACCACTTAATCATGGTTATAGAGCAAAACATCAGGAATTAATAGAAATACATTGCCATGGCTGTTTTTTTTTTTTTTTTTGTGTGTGTGTGTGTGTGTGTGTGTCTGTGAGTGTGTTTATAAATATGAACCCTTTCTTTCTCAATAAACACACTTCCCTCCTAAGACACCTTTCAGCCTATATTCAACTTTGCATAGCATCTATAATGTCTGTTGCTTGCTCATTTTGGAAAATACACCGGGATTGTTCTGCTACTCATTTACTGACTGGGTTTTGCCTGTGCCAAAATGAAGGCCCTCACATCCTGCTAATTGATCAGAATCTAGGGGAGTAGGTGAGGACTGACTCTATAAGAAATCCCTAAGCATAAAAGTTTATAATCATGAAAATGAAGATAGTAATGTCCATCCTACCCATACAATGGAATAATTTTGAAATTCTTCAAATGTCTATAGTGATACATGAATAATATTTGTGTAAGATATTGGCATTTCATGAAAAAAACTGAATGATCTGACATAATTAGAAGACACTTTCTTTTTTTTTTCTTTTCTTTTTTTTTCTTTTGACTCAAGGTCTTGCTATGCAGGCTGGCATTCAGCTCACTTTTGTAGCCCAGGCTGGTCTCGAACTTGCACTGATTCTCCCACCTCAGCTTCCCAAGCGCTGGGATTACAGGTATGAACCACCATACTTGGCTAGAAGACACTTTCTTAAATTGATACTTGCCTGAATGTCACATAAATATGCATTGGAAATTATCATATCTGTATTTGTGCTAGGAAAGTATATATATTACGCATCAAATTAGCTCCTTAGGTAGGTACCATATTCAGTGCTTTTTTTCATATAATCAGTGTTTCTGCTTATATACAATATACTTATATTATTTTAATGATGTATGCTGCCAAAGGAGATAGAAAACTATAAATCTATGCAAGTTACACATGTAAATATCAATTAAAACCACACATGCTGAATTTAAGTTATAAAAAATTTTGAAATAGAAGATTTTGAATTTCACAGCCAATACATAATTCTAATTCATGTGGACACGTATACATACATAAACCTGACATCTTTAACTCACAACTTCAAATGTTTTTGTAATAGTTTTTGATCTCAATAAAAAAATTTAGTTATTTGAAATAAAAAAAATACATGTCTATTGAAGGTAACTATTGAAGCCATGACTTCTAATTCTGATGGCACAATGTAAAAACACTTTGACCAAATTTTGAAATTTAGATTTTGTGTAGCTGTTTTCTGAGAGCATCTGCTCTTCTATTGTGACAGGTGTTTCCTAATTTGGCTGTCTAACCATATCACTTGGTCACAAATAGCTTGGCAATTCAGCATGTAAATATTGTCACGATTCTTGATTATATGTTGAAAACTGTGCTAATTGATTCAGAGCTGTTTTCCTTGACCAAATTGAAAAAGTAAAATATACCCCATGTACTTTATGTGGAATCTTAATATTGGGAAATTTCTAACATATTTTAGTAATGAGAAATTGTGAATGAAGTTGAAAGCCTTCATAAACCAAGATACTTTGTGACCCAAATTTCTGAAACTTATAGGAAACAATTTGATAGTTTTTGGTAATTTGATGGAATAGCTGCATGAGTTGTATTTATGCATAAGGTCCTAAATGACAATTTCCACTTGAGTCTGTAGAACATTGCAGAACTCTCCAGGAACATTCTGTGGTAATCACATAAAAAGGAAGACTTTTAAACTCTGAAATGTAATGGTTGCCATCCAGAAAGATATTTTTTTCTGGCACACTTAAGTTCTGTCACTTTTTTAGAGCGATCGGCTCTTTAGCAAATATCGGCAAAGGTTGTAGAAAGGCTGTGATCCAAATTCTTCAGCACTTCTGGAACTAACAGACACGTTCTCTGCTGACCCAAGTAGCTATGTGGTTAACGGCTCAGAGTGTGAATTTCTGTGGCATTAAGCCGTGATGACGTTGATGTTCTAATGCGAAGAGCCGGACTTACCTATGGAATGCCACGTGGGCCATCAGCAGCCCGTGTCACTCTACATGACTTTCCAATTGAAGAAAATTTAAACGTTTACAGTTAAAATAATGCTAAATGGCCTGCATGGATACAAGTGCTAGAGTGCCTTGATTCTGCATAAGAGAAGCAAAATAATTCCAGCATTTAGTAGACCAGCAGTCCTTCTATGGATTACCTACTGCTGTAGAAATGGTCACAACAGTAACAGACAGAGAACAAAGCCATGCAAGTTCTTCTTTTTCGCTTAACTGAAACAGGAAGTGACGTACAGCTTCGGAGCCCAGGTATAGCCATTGCTTGCTTGTGTATATACAACTTTATTAAGGTAAAGCTACACTCATTAGCTGATGTGTTTTTATAACTGCTTGTGTGCTATAACATCAGAACTGAGGAGTCATGACTGGTGCAATGTAGGAGCCTAAGGTACCTCCTGCCCTTCTAGGATCTGCACGCTAGTCTCTGATTGGACACGTGCAAATGTTAGCACAAAGTCTCTTATAGAGAAATGCACTCTTCTCAGTTCATCCATTACATGTAATAAATTACATGTAACTTGTTCTACCCACATATAATGTTGCATGTGATAACATACATGTACTGCAGTTCCATAACATATGTAGCAATTTAGCAGGCATGGTGCATATATATCAAGTTAAATCCCTTGTTGGCATGAAATCATTGGAAATTTCATGTGTAACCAATACTATACAGCATTCATTTTCTAATTCAAATGAGAACATTGAGCTAATATTTCATTAGATCTTGGTGATCATATTAGAAAGAGTACAACGTTAATGGCATTCTGAACTAAATTTAAAGACAACATCTTAAAAAGTTGAGAAATATCTAGGGGCATACAAAGGTAAAAGCCAGTTAAGCAGTGCTCCTTTCCTGGGATGCATCCATTGATGTATCCTCCCAGATAGGCCTATGGACTATGTAGAACTCAGAAACGTAATGTCGTAGGAGTTCAGCTTACAGGTCTGGTGAGTTGCCATAGCAGCTTCACGGTGTATGATAGATGGGCATAGCTCAGTCCAACAAAGAGAGATAATTCAGACTAGATTTTTCTGCTTCTCCAGTGTTTATGCTTCCTGACAATAATAGTAAGAAGACACAATGGATATTAGAACACACAAAGGAATCCTTATAATAATCAATTAATAATGAAACAATTTCCAACTCACTAAGGAGCTTACCCCGGAGGAAAACAACCTGCTCAATTAAGAGCTTGCATTTCAAGGTTTATTTTGCTCACAGTAACTCAACATAGTGTGGAATCTCTCCTTCAAAACAGAAAGAGGCCCATCTAAATTCTACTATAATTATTTAACGTGTGAGTCTAATTACACTGAGATTCTTTCAAGGACTTCCACTAATTGTTAGGAAAAGGCCATAAAGTTCATTTTATGACATCCCATAGATGTGATTCTTAATTTACTTTCTTTTTGCTTGAGAATGCATTATAAAGCAAATATGTTTGTCTTTAGGTCTAAAACATTTGAATAACGCAGATTTTAAAATACATTACAATGGTGTTATTTTAAAGAAATTTTCATGAAAACCATCATAGTCTTATGGTATGTGAAAAGAATGAAGAAATCATTCAAATTATTGTATGCAGAAAAAGACATGTATTTGAATTCTGTATTGGTAAAGTCCCTAACGTTTATCAGCCCAGGGTGCTTTACTGTATGCTTCCATAAATTTTAACATGTGAGACTTTATCTCTTCTTTCAGTGTGACCACATAAAGTGAGCTTTGTAATACAATTAAGTGTATAGCACAACCTGAACTATAGAGATGGTTATGGTTTGTGTCTAGTTGTTCCTGCAAAGCCTCGGGTAATCATGGGCTCAACTTCTAGAGCTTGTGATAAACTCATGATCCACTGGGATTATAAATGATCCAAGGCTGGGATTATGGGTCTGACTACTGCTGAGATTATGGGCCTGAGTGCTATACCCAGCCTGGGATGGATAGGCTGAATGTAACAGAAGAGAGACAGATTTCCTCTCTGTTGACCTTGAGGCTGACACTCCTCCCATTTGTTCTCTGCTCTTTGTTGCCACCATGAACTGCTGCTCTCTGGCCTGTCCCACTGTGCCTTGGAGTGAGCTGAGCATGGACTGAAATTTCCAGTAATTGCTAAATAAACGTTTCCTTCTTTCATTTTGGTTTTTAGCTATTTATCCCAGCAATGAGGAAAGGGTCACTGAATAGTGATACATGAAGTCTCTTATACATTTTTAGCCACATATATAGATTTAGATCTTGGACTGAACTGTAAAATGCTGAATTATTTAAAAATAGAGCAAACTAGTCATTTCAATTATGTTCCATTGTGTGACCAAGAATATTCTAGAATACGCCTCTTGTTCTCTTCTGAATCATTGTTCTCTTTCCAGCATGGTGCTCACTCGTCCTGTGAAATCAGTGGGTTGGAAATAACGTGGACACAAAGGACTTGTCACCGCATTTAATTTTTCCAACCTTAGCCTTGACCATGACACCAATGAGAGGTTTAGAGCACAGCCCAGAATAGCCATGGCCTGTCCTAGGGGGAGCAAGATAGAAAATGCTTAGTTTCTGCTGGAAAAGATCACTTTAATTTTCCATGAAATTTTTATTTGTATTAGTAACTGAAAGTATTGTTGATGAAATGTACTTGTCATTCAACAAAAAGTCTAAAGAAAACCATGGCAAGTGTTACAAAGCTATACCATTTGAGCAAGACAGATAATAGGGAAAAAATGAAGAAAAAATGTGTTGTAATCCCACATGCATGTGTAATCCAATGTAAGTTTAAAACTGCACCTTGACTTAGGGCAATTCTCTTACATGCTTCATGTTATCTTTGGACTTCTCACCTGGTTTTCAATCTGAATAGATGATAATTAGCTTGGTAAACTCTCATGAGAAAAATAAATGAATCTGATGCTGGTAAAACAAAAGAAGGTGGAGGGAGAAGATAAAAGAAAAGGACATTGGAATGTGTTCTACGCATGCAGCAACCCCGGGCAGTTAGTGGCCTCGCTGGGTCAGCAAACACATGCTAATAAAGGCTGACAAACGTGACAGTGGATTTGTAAACTCAAGCTAGTGTCTTCCAGGGCCTAAAACACCTCTGAATTTTTTTAAAGATTTTTTTTATTGTATTTATTTATTTTTTTTCTTGCTTCAGAACCTTTATGTGTTTATTCACTCATTTTTATGGGCGGCTCAGCCCGCCACGAGGGCCGGGCTGGCACAGCATGTGGTGCCGGGGATCGAACCACGGACCCTGAAGCCGCCCAAGCTTTCCCAAGCAAGCACTTTAGACCACGGAGCCATTCTGCCAGGCCCCAACACCACGGAATTTTGATGTATGAAAAGTTATAGAAACTAAAGATGCCTTTCAAATATCCCCCAATCATTGTGCTTCAGCAAAAATAGTTGTTTCTTGACAAACTGCTATGTATTGAATTTCTGACCTAGTAAGTGACAAATTATTTCATAGAAGTAAGTGAAAATGACATATAAATATTGGAATTGGTATCTATTAATATATATTAAACTAAAAGATTGACCCTCAGTGTTATATGTCCTCCTCTGTATCTTCTTTTTTTTTTTTTTTTTTTTTTTTTTTTTTTTTTTTTTTTTTTTTTTTTTTTTTTTTTTTTGTCTTTTTTTTGAGACAGGGTCTCACTGTGCAGTTCAGGCTGGCCTTGAGCTCACTTTTTGTAGCCCAGGCTGGTCTCGAACTCGCACCGATCCTCCTGCCTCAGCCTCCCGAGTGCTGGGATTACAAGCGTGAGCCACCACGCCCGGCTTCCTCTGTATCTTCTGAACTCACATTACCTTAGGGACGACCATGATAAGAGGTGTGCTTGGCAGGCGCAGTGCTTTGCACCATTCGAACTCTGACTACAGGGGAGAGTGACCTCTCTCTGGAGAAAGTGTGGAATCACTCAGTCTCTGTCAGATTATTTACAAATCATAAAAGAAGCATGCACATAGCTATCAGGCCAAAGTGCACGTGTAATCTTGCACAAACAAATAGTTAAAACACATACATATACCAATGTATATTATTTCACAGAAAACAGATATAAAGTATAAAACATAACCTATTACTATTATTGTTATTAGTATTAGTATTATTAGTAGTAATTATTATTTTGTGGAACCGGGCATTGAACTCAGGACCTTGCTCTTGCCAGGCAGGCACTTGTGGCCCTGAGCTACCTCCCCAGCCCTCAACATAGCCAATTATAAATCAGCAAAATATTTTTGCTTCCTGTTTCTCAAACCTGTTTTATACAACAAAGAGCTACATAGTTAATTTGGTTTTTCAAGGTTAGACAGAAACCATGGAACAGAAAGAGACTGAAAGAGAATTATCCATTTGAAAATGTGATTTTTTTTTTTTTTCTGGCTATCCCTGCAGCATTATTTTGAAGGAAAACAATTAGTCCCCACAGAGGAACACTCACATTGCTTCAGTATCACAGTTACAATAATTATTTTGCGAAAGTCATTCTTTATGAGTCTTCACAAGTCATGCAGGGCAGTTAAGCTGCGGTGCACTTTAGTTATTCCATAATCGACATGTCTGTTTTGTGGGAAATACCACACAGGACCTAAAGTCTTGAAATGCAGTGGCTCTCAAAGCATCATGAGTAGTGTCTCAGCCCATTCGTCCTAAAAGGAAGATTGAACATTTAAGGCAGGGGCTGTCTTCCCTTCCTGTAGAATGACAGAGCTGGAAGAGCTGGTCTTGTAGGTGATTTTTACTTCCTAGATCTCATAATTGTCACCCTGCTTTTCTTTCAGTAACAATTACAAAGCATTACAGGGAACCCTTAGTTTTCAGAAAAGCAGGATAATGCAATGATAGATAATCAAACATTCATATTTATGATGGGAAATATTTATTTTCTATATTAGTTGTAAGGAAGATGTGCTCCCATTTTCAGCTACCTGCAACCAGTTAGGGAGACAGCCATATAGATGATCGACCATATGGTATTAATAAATGCATAACCAAGACTGGCATGAAACATTTTATGTTTTAGCCAAACTGCTAAGCTAACTCATGAAAATGTCATACATTGCTGATTTAGCTGAGAGTTTTATTGAGGAAGAATTGTGCAATAATTACAATTGCCATAGCACCAGCCATTCCATTTTGTAATTACTTCTCAAACAAATTAAAGATGTGCTAAATTTTACTCACGTTCAATTACAGACCCATAGAATTTTTTATGCAGGAATAGGTATTTCTACCTTTAAAAAATGACTCACCCAGCTCTACTAGCAGCATAAATACAGAAGACGCAATGGGAAACACCATCACTGTATTTAAGTAGGTTGACTTTTGGGGGGTATTTTTGAGGCAGGGTCTCACTATGCAGTTCAGGCTGGCCTGGGGCTCATTTTGTAGCCCAGGCTGGTCTCAAACTCACACCGATCCTTTTGCCTCAGCCTGTGCTGGGATTACAGGCGTGCACCACCACCCCCCGGCTAGTAGGTTGACTTTTTAAACAGACCGAAAATGTTCACACTTTCTTCTGCTCCTCTCAATGTCCAGGGACCCAGAAGCAAAAGAGCTCATCAGATCCCGACAAGGTCCCAATTAGAGAGCCTCTGGCCTCCTGGAGCAGCGTGCTCTACTTTCTTCGTTTTTCTTAATATTTGTACATTGCAGCAATCCATAAAATTTGACCTCAACAATACCAACATTTTAACATTTCAAATATAATTTTGATACTGAGATTCATGAGCACTGAATAAATGATGTAAATAGAAGAAAAGTGAACAAAGATAATTGACAAAATTCAAGAAGAGCCAGCCAAATAGCTCAGCAGACTACAGCACCTGCTTAGGTGAATGCAGAGGCCAGGGTCTGATCTCCATTCTGCTGTGCCAGCCCCACCTCTAGGATGTGCTGAGGTGGTGACTCACATTGGGCATGGTGGGGCCCGCTTGTAATCGCAGCACTTGGGAGGCTGGAAACAGGAGAATCACTGCAAGTTACGTCTACATAGTGAGCCCCTGTAGAGCCTGTAGATCTTATCCTAAACACATTTTTTAAAAATCAAGGAGAAGTAGACATCCCAAAAACTGGAAAAATCAAGTTTTAACATTTTCTTAATATAACCTGGTATGTCTACACTTTTTATATGTATAAACTTCATAAACTAAATTAGATGAGAAAGTTGATATTTTGTCTACCTAAGAATGGAAATATCTTAGCATGATTAGTCTATTTGTTACTTAGTATTCCTCTTTTTCTTGGTCTCACTGTAGTTAATGAAATTTATATATATATATATATATATATATATATATATATATATAGTATTCTTCCCTTGGAAGAATTATAACAGAAATAGATTGAGTTTTCCAATTCTACCTATAATTTTATGCATTTAGCAATAAGATATTTATTTCAAATTTTGACTTTTCCTTCACAAGACATTCAATGGCTAATTGATTAAGGTAATTTCATGCCTTTCAACTGTGCCAACAACAATGGCCAGTGATACCAGTCCAGCATACAAACTACGTCATCTTCAATGCCTAAAAGACTAACTTTCGTTGGAGTGGAAGGTGCCTTTTGCAAACATCTGTCCCAGAAGGCTGTGTGTGCACGTACAGGAAAGTTGACTGGGGTGGGAGTGAGCGGAGCTCTCGCCCAGTGCAGATGCGAGGGCTGACGTGTGCTAGAGCCTATGCAAGCTGCTCCAAGGAAGGCCTTCCCAGGTGACCAGAGCAGTGACCCCAAAAGAGCAGGGTTGTAGAGATGAGAGAGGATGAGAAGCTGACCTTGGAACCCGAGAAAACTAAGATGGCTACTAGACAAATATTGTGCATTTTCTTCAACTAATGTTGGACCTGCCACTTGAAAAGAAAATGTAAAATACTTAAGGAGCATTAATTTGTCTTGCACATTGGCTAGCAGCAGTGTCAGAGCTCTGGATAGCGACAGAATGATTTTCCAATTGATTTTTTATCGAAGGTCTGAACCTTGTTAATGATCTCATTTTTAGTCTTAGTGGATCACTTCTCTTTGACCTTCCGTCTGGCCACAAGCATCTCAAAACTTAGGTTTTAAATATATATTTACATAATGGATTATATTATATACTTATACATATTGTCTTTACATACATGTCATTTTGAGGTATGGCCTGCATATGTCATAGGCAATATTTAAAGCCAAAATTGGATCCACACGTATTTCATGCTCCTAAAGATCTGACATAAGATCTGTGAGTGCTCAAGGGCTGCCAATAATTAGACCGACAGAAATTCTATTACAGCAAGAATTCGAGGGACTGGCATTATTTACACTTTTCTAAGGTGATAGTAACACAGCATCACGCGGGAAAGGCTGTGGCGTCCTTGGTTTTAGCAGGGCTGCCAGGCTAGGGAAATCGTAGGGATTTTCCACAAGCAATGAATGCTTGACATTATTCTTTGTAATGTAAGATGTGAACTAATGTTTTAAGATACTCCTAAGGGTATTTTGCAAAGAATCGCTATTAAAAGTAACTTGAGGTTTTTGTAAACAGCAAGGCATGGGAAAGGTGCTGTGAACTTCGGCAGAACTATTGCTGATGCACTGATATTTGCATTATTTGTGATATGTTAATTGGATTCTCCTCTGAAGGCATCTCTAAATGTGGCATCCATCAAGGGGTCTCAAATTTTTAAGATTTCACGTTAACAAAGAAACATAATATTCATATACAAATTGAGAGAAAGGAAAATAATAAACTATTAATATTTTCGTCTTCCTTGAGTGAGCACTTCAAGTAGTATACCTTCGTGTCCTCAAAATAAGCTGGAAATTCTATATACAGAATTATCAACATGTTCTGTGACCGCTGATTTTGTTTTCAGAAAGGCAAGAGGTAACTTTTGACCTTGAATTGTCCTAGTTAGTGATAAATTCGCCAGTTTTGCTGTATTCTCTCCCTTTTCCTTCTACTCTCACCCCAAAGAACACACAGCAAAGCTTCCACTACTTTGGACAAAAGCCCTATTTCAGAAATGAACAATGTGCAATTATCCTCAGGCTGTGTGTGAATCACAATGACAGCAAGAACTTCCTTTTCACTTTGCTAAAAAGCCAGCGAGTCTGGTCACTCTGCTCATGTTTTCTCTGCAGACTCCTAGGTGTCAGCTCTCCCCATGAGAGGCATGCTTGCTCCATGACTCCGAGCGCGCTGAATTAGGACCAGAAGCTGGGAGGTCCTTAGTTTGGAAAGGCGGAGGAGCAGTAGCTATCGCAGAGATGCCTGCTCCTCCCACACCGTGTCCCCTGGAGATGGGCATCTAACCACATATTTTACACCCATGGGCCATTTTTTTTTGCCTACTGAATCTCAATTTTCAACAAATTGTATTTAAGATTTACCTATTTTCTAATAAAATGTAATATAAAGTTTGCCCCTAAGAATTTGTGATTTCCTGATTGTTCCTCCATAACATCTGGTGCAAAACGCTGACATTCCAATTTAGGTTTCTTATTTTCAAATACATGCTTGTTTTTTGCCAGAATTTGAGAGACTCATGGGTTAAGTCAGTGTTTCAACCAACTCTGCTATTAGAATAATGAGCCAGGAACTCAGGCAACAATAATGTCAGACAACTATTCACTAACTAGTAATTTTCTGTATTTGCAAAAAAAAAAAAAAAAAAAAAAAAAAAAACCCTAAGCAATTAAATAAGATTGAAATATATATTTTAAAAGTTTACAGGCTGGGGAGATAGCACTGCTGCCCAAGCACCTGTCTGACCAGCACAAGGAACTGAGTTTGATTTCTGCTATAGCATAGAATGCTGGTCGTGGAATCCTGGATTTGGTGGCACATGCCTGTGGTCTGAGTGCTGGAGAGGCTGAGACAGGAGGATCACTATGAGTCTGAACTGAATAGTGAAATTTTGTATCAAGCAAATATATAAATAATTTTTCAAAAAATTTAAGAGTTTGTAAAATACCTGTACCACAATAGACAAGCCAGCCACAACTTTGTTTATTTATTTATTTATTTATTTATTTATTTATTGCGGCAGGGAGTGAACTTAGGACCTTGTGCTTACTCAGTAGGTGTTCATGCCATTGAGCTATCTCCTCAGCCCCACAACTTGGTATTCAATATTTGGGAAATGCAGAGAATTTTTAAGCTCAGTACTTGTGTCTTATACCAAACTTAATGAATCTGAGAAAATAAACACAAGGAGTCAATATCCGAAGCAGGATATTGACTCATATGCACATTAGCGTGTTTTGCCTTAGTATATTATTTCTCTATTTTCATCAATGAGCATTATAGAGGTGATATATGTTATTTTATTAGAAAAACAAATCAATTATATCTAAGTATTTTATATGTTGGTATATTTTGATTCACTTGATCAAATAAAAATAAATTTCACTTTAAAAATACCAAAATAATTGTTTCATAATGAAATGTTTTACTGAAGAGATCCTCGCTTTCTCTAGCTGTCTGATCAGATGACGTCCTGCAGCTTTTAGAGTCTCCTTTCCTCCTAATAAAGTAACAAGACAGACTGCAGGGATCGCCAAGCCCCTTAAACATTTGAAACAGAACTTCTAGTAAATAAGATTGTTTATAAAACATTTGGCTTACTGACATCCTGTTACAGTTTCTTAACAGTCATCTTAAAGAAACAAAGAAACAAAGAGAAGGAAGGAAGGAAAAAAGGAAGAAGAGAGGGCAGGGGAAGAGAGGAGAGGGGAAGGGAGGGGAGGACAGGACAAGAAAGGAAACAAAAAAAGGATCAAAAGTTTTTATGATAGCAGAAAAATGTGGTCCTTCATGGTCTTTGTTTCAGGACATCTAACCCACATAGAAGTCTCAGTGACTACACAAAAGAATCTTTACTTTAAAACAGGTTAGAATGAGTCTGCTTCTTATTAGTTCAAGTGAGAGACAAAAATTATGAGCTTTCTAAGACAAGGTGAGAAACTGATACCACCCAATCAGAAAATAAATGTGCTGAGCTGTTGAGACAGCTAGCTGCCCATGCTGATAAATAGTGCTGTAGTTCATACAGAAATGACCTGCTGTGGTTTATACATTAAAGGTGGTGTCTCTAGCTCTGAGTGCTGTGGGCAGCTGAGCTAGATAAATATTATATGCAGTCAGACAAGGCTAAGACCTCCAGCAGCCATAGGGAAGATAAGACACATTGCAACTGTGGAGAGACAAATACTCCCTCTGTGGGCCAGACCTCAAGACAAAAGATCAAACATATGCGCACATCCCTAGGGATCGACATCATTGATTGCTATTCTAACTAGGAATCAATCACCTTAAAAAAGGTAGGAAGAGTCTGTGACTCAACATCTTACAGAAAGAGCCCCTGTTCCATTTTTACATCCACCTAACACGTGACTCCTGCCTTGCTTTCTCATTTGATCCTAATTTATTCAATTTTACCTCAGCAATTATTCCTGCAATCTTACTGGTGGACCATAGTTTTGCCTCTCCTCATGTGCGAATCCCACGTTTTGCACCATAGACTCATCTTACCTCACAGATGTGAACTATAAATATCCCTAAAAAAGACAGGTTCCCAGGTGATCCACTCAGGCTCCCTTCTGTCCCTCTTTTGAACAGAAGCCCTCAGTAAATATATTCTGTTTCTAACCTCTATTGTTCCTCAAAATGATTCTTCACTTTTAGTGAAAGTGAACTCCTCATCCCAGGTAGACTCAGGTTGATTCTTTTCCGTACGTCAATAGCACTCCTGGGAGGTAATGGAGCCTCATGGGAGGAACTGAGGCCCTCTGGATCCAAAGAAATGACCCGAGGACCACAGCCTTTCTCTTCCTCCTTCCTAGTTTTCCTTAGCTGCCATGCCCTGCCCTGTCTCAGGTCAGGTCAGGGACCAATTGACCACTGAAAACCTCCAGCCAAAATAAACCTTTTCTTTTAATTAGTTTGTTCTGCTGTATTTTATCCACCAAAAAAAAATTAAAATTAATATGAAAAATTGTATGGTTTAATGAGATAGCCGCTTAATACGATGGTATCACCTTCTGTAAAGGTGTAGATCAGTGTTTACTTCAGAAACTCTGTGCATTAGTGCATACTTTCATGACAAACCAAAGTAAGAAATGGCCAATGAAATCTGCCTTACAGGTAACAGCAGGTGAACATGTTCCCACAAATGGCTTCCAGATGAGGAGGCAGAGCATACAGTATTAGAGTTGAGTGGTGAATCTGGGAAAATGATTAAACCCAGAATGCACAGGACAAAACGAGATTCCAAGGAGGCTGAAAGGGTCCCGACAAAGGTCATGTGTATGTTACGGCATTAAAGCCAAAGGAACAAGGTTCACTGGCACAGAGAGGACGGCCAGAGGCTAGGTAGCGCGATAATGGGTCCCAGCCTGAAGAAAGGGCTGCTGATTATTTACTGATCGCCATTTCTAAGTGACGGGCACAGAGACACTGCCAGCACTGGCAACATCATCTGCCATGATTCCAAATACTGTCTCTTGCAGTGACAGCTTCATATCTATTTGAATGCTGTGTTTAATAATGATTAATTACAAGGCTGATCCTGGCATCTGGATGGACACCTCTTGTTTTGAAATACACGCACCCTACCATCAACCCTGCCCTACACGCAGCTTTGATTTCTTCTCCAGGGCACACAGCACACAAACTACCAAGAGAGCCAGAGAAGCCCACTCAGTGGGTCAGAACACCAGGCTAATGAGGACAAAGTCACAGATTAGAGCCCAGGGAACTCGGCAGAGGATGACCTTGCAGCCCAAGCTCCACCTGTTATCTCAGCAAAGCTCATTTGAAAGCTCATGGCTTGTGGGTCACAGAAGCTTGCCAAGCCATTGATCAAGCAAGCCACCCACCCCGTCCCTTTAAAAACAATGCCAAATGCCCAGGGTTTAAATCAGCCGGGGTGCGCGGTATCTGCACATCACCATTTTCTGTCTTCTCTAATGAATGCTACCTACTCCAACTCCACGGAGCAAGAGAGAAACAAGACGCATAAAGCCGATGGGATGAGCAAGGAGGGCAGCGGCCAGAAGCCACTCAGGGCAACACACCGCACTCCTGCCACGCTCTCAGTAGGGCTTCCACTTGCTCTGAAGCTGCCGATGGTTCCAGTGGTTACCGTCCTCACCCTTCCCTCTCATACTTTGCACTGAACAAAGCAATCACTTTTTCCATTTTAGCATACGTCAGGAAACATCCTCGGGCAAGTCAAAGTTGCCACCATCACATGGACAGGGAAAGTCAACGTCTTCCTCGATTTGCCCTTAGCGCGTTCCTGTGTCACGTCGGCTGAGCTTGCCTCCTCGTCTTTGTCTACTCCAGGCTCAGGGTTCAGGAAGGGTCCGCAGCTGGGATTTGCTCCGCCAGCTGCGCCTACAGCCTAAAAAGGCTTTCCTTAGGTACGTGCACGTTTATCTTTCAGATTTCCTTCAAATGAAACCTCCTTCTGGTGAAAATATTTAAAATTATAACATCGCCCAGCCCTTCCAGTTTCCCTCACACTGTTGTTTGTATTTCCTCCTGCCCTTCTAAAATACTTACAGATTTACTTCATTACTATGTTCCCTCCTGAATGTCCTCCTTTCCCAGAACAATACAAGCCCCGTGGCATTGTCATTTCCATTCATTATTGTATTTAAAGATCCAAGAAAGGGCTTAACATGCGACATATAGAAAATGTCATGTAGTTATTGAACAATATATACACAAATAATTAAAGAAAATTCTCTATTAGGCGGCATAAATCTTGAACTTTGAAGTTGTAAAAAGGAAAATAGAATAACTCATAATAAAATAACACTTATTATGAAACCACCCATGGTAACAAATATTTACAATTTGAAGCATATAAATGATATTTACTGGATTCATCCAACAGGATCCATTCAGTTTGTAGAATAAAGCATAAATGATACAATAATGGCTATACTTAACCTTACAGAGTAAGAGACAGACAGACAGACAGACAGACAGACAGAGAAGCACACACAAGACTTAATAAAATAAGAGATCAAAAAAGGTAGAGAACAAAACACTCTGTCCCCTTCAGATAAATTGGGAATCCTGATAAACCTATTTTTATCTTTCCTAGAAACCTGATGTCCAATTAATAATGTGATTATTTCTGCATGTTTTGTAAAGCCCGTGTAGTATATTATCTTTCCCCACTAAACATAAGTCAGGTGAGAGGGAAAACTTGTTTTATATTCTGTTTTTGAAAGAATTCCAGAACTCGAACTGAGGCCCCTGTGCTTCCCAGGCATCTGCTGTGACCCTGACCTCGATCCTCGGCTAGAGACTGGACTTGACTCATGGACTCAGTCTCCAGTCAGCTGTCTCCAGTCAGAGGCCTGTGGCAGAAGGGCATGGGGGAACAACGCCTCTCAGTTCTGATGGATGGGAGGCAGCGCCGAGGGAGAGTTTGTGACAGATGAGAAAGGGCCAGAGCCCCGACCTGGGCTGGGGCAATGTGCCCAAGGCCCTCACATGCCCAACAGCATGTGCCACCAACCCTGGGTGAGTGCCAAGCCAACCAAGTGGAACTTGAACAGGAAGTGCCATGCAGAGCTAGCAGAAAGGGAACTGGAAACACTGCTAGAAAGTAGGGAGAATATAAAGACGACTACAGCTTGTGCTGAACTGTAGGATACTGAGGTAGCCATTAGTGACACCCAGGTGACCCCGAGAAGTATTGCAACGACTAGCGGCAGCTCCACCTTGGAGGTTACTCTGAAAGAGGAGAAGTGAGAATCAGAACATATGTGAAATGTGCTTTCTTACAAAGTGGTCATTTTTTTTTTTTTTTTTTTTTTTTTTTTTTTTTTTTTTTTTTTTTTTTTTTTTTTTTTTTTTTTTTTTTTTTTTAGTAAACGATATATATGTAGCTCAGGTGTTTACCTTTTGGGATTGAATAAATTAAATTTAAATATTTTCAAAGAAATGAACAATGGCTTGGAAAATCTATAGTAACAATTTCCAAGAGCTAAGTATTTCTTTTTCAATTATACTCGAGAAAAAAATCCTGTGATTGAATACTCTATTAATCATGTCAGGGTATTTTTCGATGAAAACCAATTTGCTCCTATCAGTAAACAAGGAAAATGAAAAAGGTTAAAATGAGACCCTGCTATGAACCAGTCCTCCTGAGGCTGAGGCCATGGGGATAAAGGGAAACCGCGCCAGCTGTCACTCCCACAGGCTGGGCCTGAAGCCACACCTCTGTAAGGCAGAGCCGAGGACGTCTCGCGGCGCACGCAGCCTGCCAGCCACCCCGTCAGCAGTCCGCCCAGCCCTTCCTTCCTGCCCTTGCCATGTCCAGTATGCATGGGAGAGCCTGAGAGCCACTTTCTCATTTCTAGGTCCTTCATGGTGCAAGCCACTGAAGCCATTGAGAAGGAATGTGGCAAGCAATCGCCACCCTAAAAATGATTATTGACATATAAATGTAAAATAATGAATAACCCCCTCGCATACCTCGCTGTAATTGACAAACCATATGCAACAAGTTCCATAGGCCAGAGAATTTTTAGCTTTTTTTTTTTTGTGGGACTGGGGATTGAACTCAGGTCCTTGCTGTTGCCAGGCATGTTCTTATTCTACTGAGCTATTTCCCCAGCCTAGAATTTTTACTTTTAATTTACAGAAAAATAGACTCAGCACTATCAGGGGATTATCCTTGCATTACAGCGCTCTGGAGAAGCCAACTCAGAGTCTGCCTTCACCGGCACGCGGCACAGCTCTGGCATCTTCTGCTTCATTCTGACCTTGGGGGTGGGCATGTTCAGCTCAAGTGGCTGGCTCTCCTGTACACTTCGCTCGGGTGCATACCTTTTGGGGTTGCACTGATTCGTCTGGATTCTAGGTCTTGTATGTGCGTCCTTATGTCCATGTTCTAAGTGTTCATGCGTGTGATCACATGTGTATACAATGCTATTCCTATTGTCTCAACATGTCTGGGCTGAGAGCGCTGGAAGCAGAGGATCAGACTGAAGGGTTT
The DNA here is from genome assembly GCA_004027025.1 of Myocastor coypus. Lineage (NCBI taxonomy): Eukaryota > Metazoa > Chordata > Mammalia > Rodentia > Myocastoridae > Myocastor > Myocastor coypus. The sequence continues at coordinate 77,944 of PVJA010005481.1, forward strand.
AGGCTGCAGTGACTTAACACTTGAGAGCAGCTTTACGGAGCTACGTTTATTATGCAGCTATAAAATGCAAGAGCCTCGGTTTCACTCTGACTGATCACACCCTGAAGGCTGCCCTTCCTGGAGCTTCAGCCCCAGGCAGAAGGCTGCGTTTATAGAGCTACTCATGCTGCACAGAGACATATGTTAGGAGTTAAAAAGCGACACAGGCTCTAACTCTTGCTTCTATGGCTTCCCTGCGATATGCTTGGAAGCCCAGAGGCAGACTCCATAGCATGAGCTGCTGGAATCCACACCCCACTTTGTGGATTGGCCAGCTGGGCGGCCTTGGGTTACTATGATATTTTCTTCACGCCTCCGTGTCTTTATTTGTAGAATAACAATACGTACCTCTGGAGCTGCTTCAGTGAGAAAAACTTAGAAAAGGGTTTGAAGCACAATAATTTCTTTTTTTTCAACAACCAAATACACTTTATTTTTATTTATTTATTTATTTATTTTTCAGATGATGGGCATATTGGTTGTTTCTTTTTTTTAATAAAATTTATTTATTTATTTATTTCAAATTTAACAATGGTTATATTGCATAGTTTCATCATTGGTACCATGATTTCTATGAAATTACTGTAGCTGATTTTTGTTTTGTTTTGTTTTTTGCTTGCAGGTGATCTGAATAACAAGATTAGGAGATAAAAGTAAAAATGGCCGGGCATTGTGGCTCACGTCTGTAATCCCAGCACTCGGGAGGCTGAGGCAGGAGGATTGGTGCAAGTTCAAGACCAGCCTGGGCTACAAAAGTGAGCTCAAGGCCAGCCTGAACTGCATAGCGAGACCCTGTCTCAAAAAGAAAAAGAAAAAAAAAAAAAAGTAAAAGTGATTTGGAAGCACTCTTTCTTTCTTTCTTTCTTTCTCTCTCTCTCTTTCTTTGTCTCTCTCTCTCTCTCTCT
>PVJA010005482.1:0-78907 GCA_004027025.1 Myocastor coypus
ATGTGTCTCCAGGTATCCCCAGATGTCCTGGGGCCTGCAATATTCCTTGTCTTACCTTAGCTCCTCTACAATATACCATGCTTGCTGATGACACCTTGTGCACTGACCTGAGCACCCTGCAGAGAGTAGTGCTTCTGCTGGAGAGCAGGCTGCGAGGGTCAGGTCGGGCTGGAGCCCGGCAGTTTATCCCTGAGGGAGGCATGTGCATCCAGTATTTCCCTCATTGAGGCCTAGCCTTGAATACATGCTCCTCCAGCCATAGCTATGATGTGTCCTTGCCTTCTGCACTGACTCCTTCCAGGGCCTATCACTGTCTGACTGCCTATAATACCTTTACCTAACTCAGTAGTCTATAGTAACCTGGGCAAGTGAAGATAATGTGGCTATCAAACTAGCTGAGTCACCGAAACTTGACACACTGCCATGACTACAAGAGGCAAAACATAAAAGCATATGGATTGGAGGTAGGAGATTTGAGCTAGGCAAACCAGTGTACCAACTGGCAAAAATCTGCTGAATTCATGGAGAGCTAGAACACATGTGCCAGACTCCAGATCCACGAAGATGTAGCAGCTTTGGCACATGGTACACAGATCAGAAATGTGTTGCTTTCAATGTGTCACGTATACCTGTCCTGAAGCTGAGCAAGTCTTTCCATGGGCCATTTAAATCTGATGCCAGACCAAGTTTAAGATTTTCTTTTTTGTTTGTTTTGTTTTTAGGACAGGGTCTATAGAGTCACTACACATCTGTGCAGTCTCACTATACAGAAAAGACTCATTGTGATCCTTGTGTTTTCAGCTTCCCAAGTGCTGGGATTACAGGCACGCACCACCACACCCAGTTTCATTCACCCTCTCAGTGTGCCCCAGGGGCGGGGCCAGCATGACACACTGGGAATTGAACTCAGTCCATGCATCTGCCTAAGCAAGCACTTTAATCCACTGAACTATCTGGCTGGCCCCCAAGTAAGTTTTTGAATGCACATCCATCCCAGGCACTGATGCGCATGAGGGAGAAGCCAGCCCAAGAACTCCAGAGACCAAAGATTCTTCTCCTTCTCCTCACGGTGGTCATGAGTCCATCCATTATCTTGCTCTCAGTTGGCAGAGAGCATTCTTTCCACTTGCAGTACAGGTACATCCCCACTACCTTTTCTGTGTCTTGCAGAGATTTCTTTTTTCCAGAACCAAGGATCAAACTCAGAACTTTACATTTGCCAGGTAGGCACCTGTGTACCTGAGCTATCTTGCTGGCCTTTCTGTGTCTTGTCTAGTGTTTTTTTGTTTGTTTGTTTGTTTGTTTTTTTCTCTTTCAATTTTATTTTAAAGCATAAAAACAAATAGCAGAAACAAAGCCAAAAACAGAGCAACACAGAGTTTCAAAACAAGGATAAAAGTGTAACCAGGGCTGTTATATTGCACATTTTCATCGTCAAATTTGTGGTTCAGATTAATAGATATAGGTTTGCCAAATTGGTCAAAAAAATTAACATGAATGCTTACTTTCAAGAAATTTTAGTTTTTTCTTGTTCTTTTTCACTTCATATTTTTAAAATCTATTTTAAAGAGGGCAGACTAATCAATAAACATTAGAAATGGTATACACTTAGAAAAACAAGAGAAAAGGCATTCAACAGTAAAATGGGAAGAAACTGAACATCAGGAATAAACAATAAAGATTAAGGAAAGGGGAAAAGGTAATGAGAAAAATCAGTTCGATCCAGCACCCAGGCCCAGTGTGTGAGTGAGACCGCCCTGGGCTCACCAGAAACTCATTCAACCCAGCACCCCGGTCCGGCATGTTAGACCACTTGGGGACTGCTGAAAATTCATTGAATCCAGCACCCAGGCCTGGAATGGAGTGGGACTTCATCCATTAGACAGGCCCAGTGTGGAACCCTATGGCAGAACTCCCTACAGAGAAGCTAGAGACAAGACCTGCCCAGCTGATCCAGGAGCAAAACATCTTGCCAGAGTGGCACAGTGGGTTTACCTCCAAGAGCTGCAGCAGGAAAAAATGGAGCACAGAAGCCAGACCCAACCCACACCCACCTGGACAAGTCTGAACTTGGTAGATCCAGATCTGGTGCTAAAGTAAGAACTCTACCAAAGCTCTATACCAAAAGTCAGAAGAGAGGGCTATACAAAATGACAAAGAGAAGGAACAAAGTGCATTCTCAGGCCCCAAGTACACCCAGGACAAATGCAGCACACCATAGCATAGAAGAATTTGGAAATAACACACCTGAAATAATAGCATCTAAAGTAAAGGAACAACTGCAGGAATGTACAGAGGAAATCAGATCAGAAATAATTTCTGAAATAAAAAAAATGATAACTGTAATGAAAGAAGTACTAAGTGCTTCTAAAGAAGACACTGATTAAAAAAAAGTAGAGGAGAATTGAGAAATGATGGAAACCTTGAATGAGCAATATAGGAAAGGAATAGAATGCCTAAAGCAGATTCAAAGTGCTATGCCAGAAATTAAAACCTCAATCTCAAACCATTACAATTAAAGTGAAAATAGACTTTCAGACCTTGAAGACACCATTGCAGCTAGTGAAAAGGTAAGACATAATCTCTTAAAAAAAAAAAAAAAAAAAAAACTAGGATGCAAGAAAAAACACAATTCAACATCTGCAAGATGATGGAAAGATGAACAATGCAAAACTAATAGGCATCAATGAGAAAGGAGTCAATACAAATGATATAAAAAGAATATGGGCAGAAGTAATTGCAGAAAACTTCCCAAATGTGGGGAAATAGTCTGACATTGAGGTAACCAAAGCATACAGAACTCCAAGTATTATCAACCCAATTAAAACCACACCCAGACATATAATAATCAGGATCCCAGAAATTCAGCATAGAAACAGTATATTAAAAGCCACTAGAGAAAAGATCACATTTAAAGGAAAACCTATCAGAATAATGGCAGATTTCTCTTCACAAATCATCATGTCAAGAAGATAATGGAGCACAGTACTTTGAGTCTTGAAAGAAAACAAATTCCAGCCCAGACTGATATACCCTCAAAAACTCCCTTTCAAGTATAATGGAGAAGCGAAACACTTCCATGACAAAGAACAACTAAAGAATTTCATGACAAAGCCAGCCCTGAACAGGTTACTAAATGATATTCTAGAGAGGGATCAAAATGGCCACAACTCCATGAAGGAGAATGGAAAGCACCCACAAAATGGGGCAAATAATTAAACACAGGAAAAAAAGGAGTATACAATAGCAGTCTTTCAACTATTCTTTTGTATACAGCAGCAGAATATTTCCATCAGCATACTCTACAAATGGACTTCTCCTGCACCCTATGGGTCATGATTTTGTCTGGGTCTACAGGGTGGATATCAAGGAAATAGCAGTAGCTCAGTCCCACATGTGACACCTGGCCACCAGTAAGCATCTAGATACTCCACACAGATCATTGAGTTGGAGAGAATTATGTATTGCTCTCTGTCATTTTCTTCTCAGCTTTAGCCAGAGCCAAAATGTCCACAGCAGACATTTGTTACACTGCATGTTGACTTTTGTACAAAAGCTTAAACAGGAATGCTGGGAAATCAGATACCTCCTCACTGATTTCTGACCCCAGATCTTTTCCGTCATGCATTTCCTTTTCAGATGTTTGAATTATTATATATTTTGTGGGGGTTTTCCTTCATAGGAATTAAGTACTGATTATTATTATTATTTATTTATTTTATTTATTTATATTTAGCACAAGGTCTACAGCATCTCACTACACAGATTGGACTCATAATGATTCTCCTGTTTTCAGCCTCCCAAGTGCTGGGATTACAGGCTGGCATCACCACATCCAGTCTCAGTCACTATCTCAGGCATGCCATGAGGGTGGGGCCAGCACAGCACACCAGGAATTGAACCCCAGTCCCTGCATCTGCCTAAGCAGGCACTTTAGTCCACCGAGTTAGGCCAGCCCTAACTACTGATTATTAATATATAAGTAGCTTGGATGCCCAGCCTTTCGATAAACAGAATTTACTGGCAGAAATAATAATTTTCTTAACTTTGTTTTGTGGTACCAAAGATCAAACTCAAGACCTTGAACTTGCCAGACAGACACTTATACCATTGAGCTATCTCCCTGGTCCTTTAACTTTCTTTTAACTTTATTTCTTCTTTGTTTTCTTTCCAGGGAAAATTTCAAACAAAAACGTGTTCATTCATCTGAAACACTGTTTACCATACACAATCATTAGTTTTTACATATTTTTTTCAGTTTTCTAGTGTATTCAGCATGAAACTTAAAAAGTGGAACTCATCATCCACTTCAAAAATAGTGTGACTTTAAAATACCGCAGCAGGATTTCAGTGAATTGGCAGAATGTGCTGACATGAATGTTTTCTCATCAAAGACATGCAGGTGATGAGGAAAACACAGCAAAAACAGAGCTTAAATTCAATGACAGAAATAAATATCCAGATGCTAGGAATGAAACAAGGAAGGAAAGTTAACAGAAAATTATTATTTTATGCCAGTAAATTCTATATTGCTTTAGCAGAGAATGAATGATATGCCAGCTAGTGTATAGTTCATTGTACAAGTTAATATATATATATATATATATATATATATATATATATATATACTTTCATACCCCTGAGATTTCACTTTTCTAGGAATCTCTGTGGGGACTACAAATATCTAAATTTTAAGAAATGGAATCCATCAGACACACAAGCTCAAATATCATATGGTATCTCCCAACTAAGAAAAGGTAAATATAGAGAGATAAATTAGGAAATGGGAACTATCTCAGCTACTAACCTGACCCCCAAAATTAAGGAAGAAAAGGTTTATTTAGCTCTTAGTGTTTGGAGGTTTCAGTACATATTTGGCTGGCTCCAAGGCAGAGTGGCACATGACAGAGGGCGGCAGTTCATGGTGGTTGCAAACAGTAGATCAGCAAGAGTGAAAGGGAAGAGAAAGAATGGCAGAGGCAAGCCTCTCTCCTCTCCTCATACTGCATTCAGCCTGCTCATCCTGGGGCAGGTGCAGCCCCCACACCCATAATCCCAGTATTGGATCCTGAATCAATCATAGGCTCTAGAAGTACAGCCATGACTGCCTGAGGCTTGAGGACAACTAGACACAAAGTGTAACATGGACATTTCCTAATTTTGCAAACTTGGGACCAAAGGCAAGAGACCAAAAGAGGAGACAGCAGAGAAGGGAAAGAAATGTGAAGAGAATGGAGACGTGTCATGTGGGTATGCCAGCTCCTTGCAACGCATGCAGCCATGGCGCACTGAGAACATACACTAATGAAAGTATAAATTGAAAAGAAGAACACTAAGCTCAGAAGGAAATAGGTGGACAATAGGCACTAATAAATGTATTGATAACCTGAGTAAACCTTGACTGCTCATGGCTGTAACAACTAAATTTATGTAGGAAAGACTAAGCACAAAGAAGAGCTAAAATGTTAAAATGCAATAACATGGGTGAGAGGCCTGATCAGAGGTACGCATCCCTGGAAATCCATAGCTCAAGATGAAGACAGAGGTGCTGACCAGCTTTAGAGCTGCACTACCCAAATGGTTGACCCAGATATTGGGTAAATAGCAATTTTAGATCATCAAAAAGACTTGATATTTTAAAATGCATTTCCTTTGTTTCTGACAGGCAAAAAGCCACTTCATTATTTACAGCAAGACGAACTTCTAAGGAAACTGAAAATTGAGGATGTTTTGTCAACCCATCAGTATTGTAGGCTCTACGACATTAAGACCCATTGAAACAACTGAACACAAAGATTGATTGACAAGATCAGCCAACCCGGAACAGAAGCCACTAGGAATAAAACATTACATAGTAATTTTGATGAATCACGGGAGGCCAAGTGAGCCCTAGCACTAGAGTAAGACATGCCGGAGTCAGAAGCATTGAGGGGTAGCAGGATTAGGGCAAATGCTGTAGGCTGAAGGGCTGAGAGTGCAGCTCAGTGGTATTATACTTACTTGCCTAAGAAAGGTATAAAAGGTCTTTCTACTCATAGAGGCAGAAGGAAACTACTGTGACCCTGTCCCATCTCTTGGCACATCTTGTTAGTCTGTTGGCCAAATTGACAGGAAAGCCAGGCATTAAAGAAGAGAATCCGTGATGCTGTACTCAGGGCTCAGCATCTTCAAGCAGGGTGAGGAAGGAAACAAAATGAAACCAATAGAAAGCTCTTCTATAGCAGACTCAGAGATAGTGTGGTTCTTTTAGCATTTTTATTCTTCCATTTTATTCTAATCCCTTCTAGTTCAGTTCATCTCTCTTTAGACATAATTCTTGTAAAAATCTGCTAACACCTTCAAAAACAACCACATTAGGATAGTTTCAGCAAACCATGTCCAGTTTAATGTTTGCAGATAGTCATACACATTGAATTTTCAAGAAAAACATAGAGAACTCAAAGATTTGTCAGATTTGCCATATTGTTACATATTGCTACCTATAACCATTTCATAAATGGTTTTGATGTTATGCATGTAAACAAGACGTAATTTCTTGGTCAAAATCCACAAATAATTGAAATAAAGTCTCATTACTATATTACTCTTATAAGTCACTCACAGCTTCTGAATAAACAATAAACTATGCAGCATTTATCATAGATTTGGAAATGTAAGTCTTTAGATAGAATGAAAATACAATTTGATTATTCCTTATAATAAATGCTGAGCACCAGAAGCATTTAAGATTACATACCTCATTTGATTTTGGAAAACATGTAAATAAGGAGCTAGCTGAAAGGTGTGACTCGAGTTTAAGTATGAGAAATACTTGTGCTTTACATACACCTTGTCCATATAATCTGAAAGCAAGGGTAGACAATATCTGTGGTGTGCCTGCTTTGACTGAAACCTGTCACATGATAACAGATGGGGAATTCTCCATTGGATGCAATGTTGGTGTTTAAGCAATTCTGAGGGCCAGACAAATAGTTCAGTGAATTGAAGTGCCTGCAAGTAGGCACAGTGGCTGGGAGTTCGATCCCTGGGCCTGCTATGTGGGCCTTGCCCCTAGGTTGCACTGAGATGGCAATTGAGACTGGGTGTGGTGGTGCACGCCTGTAATCCCAGCGCTTGGGAGGCTGTAAACAGGTGGAACACTCCGAATCTGATGTAGTAGTGAGATCCTGAACACCCTGTAGACCTTTCCTTAAAATAAGAAGTAGAGGAGGAGGAGGAGGCACACAGAACAGGGTGGAGAAGGAGGAAGGAGTAGTTATGAAATGAGGAACTGGGAAGTTTAGCATGTACCCATGAAATACATTGGTAAAATATTACATCAAATGAAGAGTTAATAAAATAGATAAGAAAAAGATTAAAGACAGAACTAAATGAGGAAAGAATATAAATAATAAACATAAAACAAAGTGCAAAGCTATGAAGCTGTAACTTTATTTGCATATTGACTAAGCATATAAGATACATCCAGATAATAAATGCTCTTTTAAATTGTGTGCGTTGTTAATGATCACATAAATGCATGCATACAGGGCATGAACAAAGAATAGTGAAGCCCTGAGGTTTTTGCTTTGTTTTTCTTTTTAATGTATTTGGTTGTTGCAGGGTCTCACTATGCAACACAGACTCGTCTCAGCCTTGCCAGCCTGGGATTGCATGCATGCGCCACCACGCCTGGACTCTGGCAGGCTCAGCCCTCCCTGGGGGCGGGGCCGGCACAGCATGCGGTGCAGGGGATCAAACTACAGTCCCTGCGCTTGCCTAGGCTTGCCTAAGCAGGCGCTTTAGTACTCTGAGCTGTCTTGCCGGCCCTGAAGCCCTGAGTCTTAAGGTTCATCTGAATGCGGAAGGAGTTTCCATCTCATGGTTGTATCGATTTCTTCATCAACATTTTCCAGCTCTTGCTCCTTAGACAGCTCTAAGAACACCTAAATAGGAGACAGAGGTCCAGGGAAAGGAACTGTGACTTTGGTAGTCTGCCAGCTGAGCTGGGGAGAAGGCATGATTGCTTTGGGTGAAATGACCTGGGTAACGCAGCCCACCGAATCGGCTCACCTTTTGCAGCGTGCACTGAGAGAGGCTGTAGTCTTCCACATGGAAGCTATGCTTCACTGGGGAGAAAGAGTAGGAGATGTTAATGATGAATTGCCAAAAATTATTTAAGTCACATGCATTAAAAACACAAGTTATTCAGTCATACAGAAGATATATTAATAAACAAATACATTGCAGAGGGATGAAACAATTTTCATAATGCCTATTAAATTCACTTATATGTTAAGATTTAATCATTTGGTTGGTGATGAGTTGTGTTGGCTGGCACGGGTGACACAAAGAGCTTCTATGTGCTCCTCAGCAAGTGCCAGCACTGGTGGATATGCTTCCTGCATGAAGAAGATGACAATCCCATCTCACACTTTGAAAGAATGCAGTACTCATTCTGTAGAACCAGGGGCTTGTAAGCGCCTGCTGGGTAAACCTAGTCAGGCTCAGGGGACCAGAATTCGATGCCCAGTTCCAGACGGGTCCTTGAGGCAGCCTGAGCCAGCCCAGGAAACAGGAAAAACATAGTTCTCAATTATGCAGAGGCAGGAGTCAACCTGATAGCTCAGTAGACTAAAGTGCCTCCTTAGGCCCAGGTTCGATCCCTGGTGTGCCATGCCAACCCCACCCACGGGGTGCACTGAGATGGCCATTGAGACTGGACATGGTGGCATGCACCTGTAACCCCAGCACTTGGGAGGCTGAAAACAGGATGAATAACTACAAGTCTGATCTGTATAGTGAGTCCTTGTAGACTGTGTCCTAAACACAGAAAAAAATAAGAAAATAAAAATTCTGCAGAGCCATCTCTTATAGCAGTTCTCTGCTGGGTTTTTGTATCAGGAAACCTGCACGAAATTTATGGCTAGAATCACAGACTCCCAAGTGTCATTTGTATCATCAAAATCTCTTCTGCAAGGTACACTTTGTGATGTCAGGAAAAGATATCAAGGAAACAAAACAGAGTTCGCCTTTGTGCTGGTGTCTCAGTAGGAAGAGTAGAGGTGTTAAGTGCACACTATGTGTGCTTACATGTAAGATAAATGGTTATAATAGCTATGGTGGGGGGAAGCAGATGAACGAGGGAGAGCTGCACACTTCCTTCTGGGGTGCTCAGCAACAGCTATGGCAGCCAGCCGGAGGTTGAGCAAAAGCCCGAGAGAGTGAGCAAGCAGCCAGGATAGTTAGGAAGAGACCCACTGGAACACTGGCCAGGGCAAGGTGCAGAAGCCCTGACAGCCCTGTTTTGAAAATAGGTTGCACGATTATCTCTCTTAAGTTTATCCGCATGTGATCTTTTGAACCTTTTTTTTTTTTTTTTGCCTTTTTGAGACAGAGTCTCGCTATACAGTTCAGGCTGACCTTGAGCTCACTTTTGTAGCCCAGGCTGGTCTCGAACTCACACCAGTCCTCCTGCCTCAGCCTCCCAAGTGCTGGGATTACAGGTGTGCACCACCACGCCCAGCTGAGCCTTTTTAAATCTGGTCATTCCTACCTTCTTCCAGCTTGTGAAAGGCCTGGGATAAAGGGTGAACGTCTCCCACTGGCAGCTTGTAAGTCAACAAGGCGGGATACCTGGGAGCAGGAGACACGGAGCTCAACTCAGAATTTCAGGGGGAGGAGACAGCCATGCAAATGAACACTGATATTAGCAACAACTTCCTTTTTAAGTAAAAGTGATATGGAGTAATGTATGACTTAAATAGGAAAGGAAAACTATGGGTGGGAATAAGCTTTCATGATTTTTGGCACCTGACTGTTGTGAACAGGTCAAATAATGATCCAGCATGAAGAAGCATAAATGTATGTTCAGTGCATGCAAACCGTGTACTGGTTGGAACCAGCACTCTAAGCTGGACACTCTCACAGGTGTAGAGTAGGGCAAGAACTAACCCAAATGGTAGCTCATCCTTGTCACCGACACCCTGCCTGCAAAGAGAACCATGTGGGGAGGGGAAGCTGTAGAGGAGGACGCACAGAGCTGTGGCCTCTGGGAACAGCCAGTGCTGACATGGGACTCCTGCTTCCATGTGCTGCTTCCAGCTGTAGAACCTCATGTCCTGCTGCTTCCTAGCTCTTTCCTAAATGGGAGTTTGGTGCACCCAGAGGACCTAAGCCCCCACAGACCCCCAGGATCTCCTTTCTTCACGCTGGCCCATGCTCTTTACATCTCACTATTCAGGACTTCCTGCATATGTCAGATACACTGTGATTTGGAAAGTCTAGGAAAAGGTCTGAATTACATGTACTAGCATTGAATTCCTTGGGTTATTTGTTATATTTGCACTGTGTTAAAATGAAAAGTAAAAAAAAAGAAAAGAAAAGAAAGGAAAAGAGTGGCTGTGTGCCTTATTTCTTTAGTGTGTTTATTGCTCTAAGAAATTTTAAATTCAGCTTCTATTCTATCACCCTGCCTTTTCCCCTGTTTACAACACAGAGATACTCAAATGTATTCTGTCTCTGTCTCTGTCTCTCTGTCTCTCTGTCTGTCTTTCTCTCTGTCTTTCTCTGTCTCTCTCTCCTTTATATCCTCCATCTTGTGGCATGAACATTCGATTAAAGGGAGATTCTATCTCAATTGCTGTTTGCTTCCTCTGGAGATGGGGTTGGCACCACAGTTTGTTAGACTGCTAATAAATCTCTTACAAAATGGAAAACCCGGGCCCGGCGGGATGGCTCAGTGGTCTAAAGTGCCTGCTTGGGGAAGCTTGGGTAGCTTCAGGGACCAAGGTTCGATCCCCAGCACCACATGCTGCGCCAGCCCTGCCCTCAGGGCAGGCTGAGCTGGTCATAAAAATGAGTGAATAAACAAACAAGGATTCTGAAACAAGAAAAAAATAAATAAATAAAATTTTAAAAAATGGAAAACCCAATACACCAGTTTTTGAGGTCACTGTCTATTATGAAGATGACTCGCCATTAATTCTCACACAGAGTAGAACCAACCCCGACACTGAGCAGGTAAATCCTCCATATTTTGCCATAGATAAGAAAGCTCTTTTTACCTTTCTTGCTCTGCAGCCTGTGGGAAAAGCTTTAGAATCTCAGCATGAACCAAAGGCACTTGAGAAGGTTCCTTTACTTTTAGCTCTAGAATGTAGTCCTTGCCAAACTTCCTTTTCAGGTGTTCAATGGAGCCAATGCATCTATGGGCAGGAAGGAAAACATATTGGAAAAAATATTGCTTTAACATTTTTTATCTTATTAAAGTTCACATGCAGTAGAAGAGATATCAGTAAGAAGACCAAAATGTTCCACATGAGCACAGTGATTTTTACCCTTTCAATGAGGAATCTTATCCTGCGGCATCAAGCTTAGGCTGTGGAGCGATACCCACCTCAGCCTTCCAGACACCATGATGGCCACGCGGTCACACAGAGCCTCTGCCTCAGCCAGGTAGTGGGTGATCAAGAGGATGGCCCTATCTGTGTTTCTAACAGACATCTGAATTGCTTGCCTATGGGTGAGCCAAGAAATCAATAATATTTAGACAAAAATTTACAGAACAACAACCAGTCATATTAAAATACTAATTTGAAAACACTCAGAAAATATGAATACTGACTAGCTTTTCTTTCTTCCTTTATTTTTGCGGCAGGGTTTTACTGTGTATTTCAGGCTGGCCTGGAGGTCATTATATAGTGCAGGTTGGCCTTGAACTCATAGTAATCTTCCTGCCTCAGCTTCCCAAGCACTGGGAACACAGGAGGACTCCACCATGTCCAGTCCTGACTAGGTTTATGACCATATAAAGAAAAGCTTTAGAATTTTGACATGCACCAATAGTGTTTTAATGAAGGTTTAAAATATCAGAAGGCTGGATTTTTATTGGTTGGTTACTGTTGAAATGGTACTGGCCCTAATAGATAGTAAATGAGTTTTAATGCATTTGTCTAACATTCTAAAGCATAAGAATTTTTAAAACTTCCATAAAACATTGAATAGTCACAAACATGAACCTTGATTGGAAGTCCCTTTGATACAAAGAGTAATTCACAGACCAGAAAGTAGAGAGAAAAAGCCTGTAAAACTGGACAGACAAACTTCAGATTAAGCAAAAGAGTGAAGAAGGCATGGAGAAATTCAGTCAGTGAATGCCTAGTGTCTAGGAAAAAGGATAAAAGAAAATGAAAAATGAAATAGACATAAACATTTCAATAATTAAAATGTAAAATTAAGAGGCATTCCAAATTAAAATACCTTATACTTCAACAAAATACTTAGAGATATTGTAAGCCTACATACTATGGGTCTGTGATGCCCACTAGATCATCTATTTGTTAAATACTTGTTTTCCTAACCCTATGTGTTGTTTGTGCTATATTTTGGGTATCAAATGTTCCACAGTGGTCCATATAATAAAGGCTTGTTCCCTCCAACTGTGCTATTAAGAGGTGGTAGGATGGAAGACTCCTTGACAAGAGGTATTTTGTTTCATTGCATGCCATTAAGGCAATTATGAGGCTTCAAGGCCTATTTTCTTTATGTGAGTTAACCAGTTTTGCATGGCTACATTCTCCTACAGGGATGTCAAAGGCCCATGGTAATGTGCTCATCTGATGGGAACTGGAACCTATAAAATAATGAACCAAAGTAAACGTTTTTGTCCTTGTAAATTAATTATCTCCAGTGTCACGGTACAGCCACGATCAGTGTGATTCATAATGTCTCAATGTCTGCCGTTGTGACAACATATGTGAGAGAATCAACACAAAGAAAAGCTTGGGTTGGCTCATAGTCTTACTCCTTGGTCAGGTGGCTTTGCTTAGGCCTGTGAAAAGTTAGAACATGGTGAGAGAGCCCGCCTGGGGCAGCAGAGCTGCTCCAATGCCAATAGCCCGGATGCAAGAAGAGGGGTCAGGGTCCCAGTGTCGCTGGCAAGGCCATGCCTCTGAGGACCTACCTTCCTTACACTAGACCCCACCTTTCCAAGAGTTGACTGGCTTCCAGTAACACCACAGGCCAGAGCTAAGCCTTCAACCCATGAACCTTTGAATGGCATTTAAAATCCAAGCTGCAGATGCCTAGTAATATAACCTCCGCAGGATCATGCAGGAGCTAGCAGGTTGGAAGGTCCATGTTCCAAAATCTACTTGTAACTGTGACTGTATACAGTGCTTGCACTCTAGATTTGTGGACTATGGCAATACCACATCTGGTGCTGCCCTGATGGATCTACGCCCGCAGATGGTTCATCCAGAAGCAGGACAGGTGAATCTCCCAGGATGCTCAGCACAAAACACAGCTGCAAAGCACAAAACATCCCCGTTGACTTCTAGGTCATGCCAGCCCACCGAGCAGCATCAAAAACCATACACACCTTCCTGGCTGTTCCTGCCGCCAACTGCCCCATTGGAACATTCAGGTGTTCATGCAGTCTGAAAGCATTCACTAATCTGAGAGGAACGGGATGAGAATATCAGGTCAAGGGAGGTATTTCGGAAAACACGGGCACCCCGAATTATAACACTGCAAAGGCAAGCTTGGTAATACTATTCTCAAAGCTCCAACTCACAATACTTTTATTGGAGCATGACATAGTTTTCATCTCACCCAAGGCTTTTCTAAAAAAAAAAAAGTAGAATTTTAAATAAGAAAGTGAAAATGGATGGCAATTCCATCCCCAACATTTTGTGAGAAAATAGAGATGGTGGTTGCTTGTGATTATTATTCACTTATTCCCTCTCAGTTATTTTATGTAGCCATTTTTTAAAGCTCCTTCATTTAAGACACAGGAGACACCCTTGTTCCCCAACCTTCTTGTACCAACACTCTGCAGAGCTAAAAATCCTTTCCTCTGTGGACCCCTTACTAGGGAATGCACCATCCATGGTGCGGCCTCCCTGCTCTTGACACGAGAGTTTACCCTACCGTGAAGTGACGATAGCAGCGTCCCCTTTCCGTAGCCCTTTCACCATGGCATACACCTCCAGGTGCTCTCTCATTGTCAGCTTCGGCCACAGCACATTCTCCTGAGGACAGTATCCCAGGAGCCAGACCGCATCCGTCCCCTGATCATCCCAAGCGGAATGGCACCCTTTCAGTTCCACCTACAAAGGCAAAAGGGCTTTAGAAACACAAGTAGCCTCAGGGCCCAGCAGGATGGCTCAGTGGTCTAAAGTGCCTGCTTAGGAAAGCTTGGGCGGCTGCAGGGACCACGGTTAGATCCCTGGCACCACATGCTGTGCCAGCCCTGCCCTCAGGGTGGGCTGAGCCGGCCATAAAAATGAGTAAATAAACAAAGATTCTGAAACAAGAAAAAAAAAAAAAAGTAAATAAAATTTTAAAAATTCTAAAAAAAAAAAGAAACACAAGTAGCCTCTTCTCCAAAAGAAAAATTCATCAAGAACACAGACAGTTGACAAAGCCAACAATGTTAGAGAATCAAAGTAATCTCTGTAAATGACTACACAGTAAAGATAAGACACATGTAATCGATTAACATTAAATTACAGTCTTATGTATGAGGAAAAAGAAAAACCTAATAAGCTTCAGTCTCTCCTGAGAAACTATGAAAAAAAGGTCACATCCCAGTTCTTTTTATAAACTAAGTGCTCAGAAAAAATGATAAAATACAAGAATATATTTGGCATAGTCTATATTTATCATGAAACTTCTATTTGGGGAACACAGGGATTGGGGAGATAGCTCCATGGCACAAGTGCCTGCCTGGCAAGTGCAAGGCCATGAGTTCAAATTCTGGTCTGAACACAAACCATTTCTTTGTTTTTCACTACCTCTCCAGCCGTTGGCTTTGCAATCCCAGCTATCATCCTAATAGAAGAACTTTTCCCAGCGCCATTGGGTCCTAGAAGTCCAAAAATTTCACCTGAAAGAGAGGAATCATATTGTTCATATGGGAAGTGAAATACTGACTTCCATTATCCTGTTTCTTCACTGAAATCTTGAGAGATCTAGGTACCCCTCAGTTAGTGGCATTTAAAAATTTATAATGTATATATAATCCATGCCATGAAAATATTGTTTAATTCTTGCAGTGAATCACAGTCTTACTGAAAAGTTCACGCATTTTAAGCTATCACAGCTCTTTCTTCTCCAAATTCCTTGTCACAGTTTAAAATGCATCCAAGTGGCTTTCTGTAACACATGGTTAATGTTCAGAGTGTACAAAAAACTCATTCCTCAGACTAGGAAACTAGGAAACTCCTTCTGCCCTGAATTTAACTATCTGGGTCTAAATTACTGTGGCCTTTAATATGAACTGAAATAAACTGCCCAGTGTGTAATCTCAAAGTATTAGAAGATGATGCAAACCTGCTAAAAATCCCTCCAAGACAGCCCATTAACTTCATGTAAAGACAAACTTTTTGTGGCTGAAAAATGCTGTTCCTGCCTGGGCATGGAAGTGCATGCCCATCAACTCAACACAGTAGGAGGCTGAGGCAGGAGAATTACAAGTTTTCAACTAGTCCAGGCAATTTAGCAGCTTAGCAAAATGCTATCCCAAAATAAAAAGGACAGGGTAGGTAGCTCAGGACAAAGGTCCAGGATCCAATACCCAGTACAGGAAAACATTAAAGCTACTCCTCACGTAGCCCCATCCACCTCACCAAATTCATCTCTTGCATTCACAGATGCATCCAGCGGCTTCTTTGTATGAGGCGTGACCATTTCAACTATGTTGCTATGCCTGAGTCCCTGTCCAGGGGCTCTTCTCCTCGGCTGCTCTTGTCTCACCATGGTCACAGCACTGTAATGCCATAGGATCTTGGCCGAAACGGCACTGTGCAAGCAAGGCCTTCCCCAGTTCTAACCACTCATGTCACTTCCCGTAGGTCAGGGTCCCACACAAAGCTCACTTACTACCTGACATCATTTATCTTTATTTACAGACACCCTCCTTGTACATAAATCCATGAGGGAAGCAAGTTTGCTTATTTCCTTCATAACTGTGTTTCAGACCCCACAACAGTCCCTGAGATACAAAAAAAAAAAAAAAAAAAAAATGTACATCAGAGGATTGAGTTAATGAAAGCTTCAGCAAGTAAAAACCTGCCAATAACACAGGCTTTCCCTGGGTGTCTCTCAATACAATAACCAATTTAAGAAAGGATCACTACAAACCTTTCTTAATAGAGAAAGAGATATTTCTTGTTGCCAGTTTCTTCTTCCTCTTTGAAAAGCAATTTTTCTTCTGGCCTGCATATTCTTTGTGTAGACAGCTGGCGATGATGGCTGGTTTCTAGAAGAGATGACAGCACAATTTTCCTCTTAAATTTCTGAGACTTTATGTTTCTCTGTTCTTCCTACTGGAACCTGTCATGACCAATGTCATAAAACAAACTATATGTGGAGATGAGGTAGTCCATGCTGTTTGGTAATAATATCTCGTATGTTCCTTAACACAGAAAACACCTCTTCTTTCTTTTTTATGTATTTAATACAGGGTCTCCAGGGTCTCAAAACATGGATCAGACTCATCGTGATCCTCCTGTTTTCAGCCTCAAGCACTGGGATGACAGACACTCACTACCACGCCCAGTCTCTCTCACCCCAGGGGCGTCTCAGCGCACCCCAGGGGCAGGGCCAGCATCTATCTAAGCACATGCTTCAATCCACTGAGCTATCTGGCCAGCCCTAACACCTCTTCTTTCTAAGTAGACTGACACACTACATCATTTGCATGGAATCCAGCTCATGCCTAAGGTCCTGGAAGCATCATATCATCTGAGTCAAATAAATGAATAATCCTTAAAAACATTAATCTCTATTTAGCATGCTATCACAAATCTTACTTGCCTTTTTTAAAGACTTTACAAAGTCTTACTTTTTAAGTCATAGCACTACTTATTAAGGCTACTTCTGTCAAAAGTAGAATGTAAACATTGTGTTTAATGTTCTCTTAGTGCCTGGGATACTCTGAATGAATGCCTGACTATTTAAGGCTTCAAGGCACACCAAAATGCCTAAACTTTCAAAATGACCACAATGAGAATAGCAAACTGTATTCTGGATAATTCTAGAAGAGTCTAGCCACATCTGTCACATCACTTGCTTTCCCACCTCCTCTAAGTTTGAAGTGGTCAGAGCATGTGATGTTCTCATTCTTTCTGCCTGGACATCTTCATCTTCATCTCCAGCTTCTTCTGGATTTGATCGAGGGTCTGGACATCGGGGAGCAATTCTGTGGAGAAATGAGTCAGTCTGGTTTTCTCATGATCAAAACTCTATGAAGAGTCAGTATCACTGCGACATTGCCACGGTGCTTTCTTTCAGCAGGCAGGTAGCAATCATGATGCTGTGCCCAGAGCCTCTGCTGTGGCCCAGAACTCTGACCTCACTGACCAGAACCCCATCCTTGGCATTACTGCCATTGTTCTAGTAAACATCCTTGACTCTTTCAAATTCAGCAGCCAATATTGTCCCTCCTCTAGAAAATTATTTTTTTATTTTTTATTTTTTTTGTCTTTTTGAGACAGGGTCTCACTATGCAGTTCAGGCTGGCCTTGAGCTCACTTTGGCAGACCAGGCTGGCCTTGAACTTGCACTGATCCTCCTGCCTCAGCCTCCCAAGTGCTAGGATTACAGGTATGCACCACCGCGCCTGGCTGTGGAAAATTATTTTATTTATTTATTTGCTTATTTATTGTTTTGGGGCCAGCTCAGCCCACCCTAGGGGTGGGGCTGGCACTGTGTGTGGCACCTGGGATCTACCTGAGATTCCTGAGCTTGCTTAAGCAGGTGCTTTAGACAGCTGGGTTATCTTGCTGCCCCTCCTGTTGAGAGCTAAAGACCCTTCTGTTCATTTATTCACTCTAGAGTGACCTTAATCACAGCACATATCTCTTTCAGCATCTTTTGTTGTGGGCTCCTTTCCAGAGCCCCACCTACAGAACACTGAATTGTGTTGGTAAATCAACTCCATTGCATATCTTCTATTTAGGGATGTACGCCATCTTGGATGAAATAATGGCCTATCTGTATACTGACTGCAATTTTTGAGGAACTGAAGTCTCTCTCAGCTTCTTTGCAGAACTCACCCTCATAATCCTATTTTCTGTCACTAAGCCAGAAATCATCTGATCATCACATGATTCATATTATAAAAATAAATCCATATTCACAAGATGATACGGCTACCACCATGGGATGTTTAAGCACACATTAAATATGAAATTAAATTTGTCCCAACCTGAAGAGAGGATCCTTTCGTACGACTTTCTTCCCAAATTTTAGTTCCATGCACCTCAGAACAAAAAGGAATAGTAGAGCCTGCACATAAGGCTAGGAGAAAAGAAGTGGTTTAGATAGATATACATTTACAAATATAAGTTAAACATTTTGAAGAAAAGGGGAGATGCTTTGTCTTCAAGGCAATATAATCATAACTTCTTATGAATTAAGGTTCAAATCTGGCTACACAGCCCTGACACACTTAGTTAAAAGGTCTCTTTCCTTTCTTTCACAATCCATAATCTATTAGTAAATGATTTTTTTTGCTCCATCTTGAACATTTCTGATGACTCCAGTAGTCCTCACTCTACTCTATCACCCCACCTAAGTCTGGATCACTCTAATTTCCCACCTGGCTACTGCCACAGCCTCCCACCTGGTCCTCCTCAGGTCCTCTTGCCCTACAAATGTATTTATTCCTCACCATAGGAACCACAGCTATTCTTTCCATATGGAAGTCTGGTCATGCCACTCTGCTTAAAATGCACCCACAGCTTCTCCTTCCTCACATTACCACCAAAGTTCATAAGGAGGCCCAGAATACACTATATAATCCCTCTCCAAACCCACACAGGACCCTGTTACTTCCGTAACCACCTCTCCTGTTACTATTCCTCTTCCTCACTCTGTCAAAATCACACTGACCTGGATGAGCCAGGAGCATGCCAAGGTCACTGCTACCCCCTGTTCTTGAGCAGTTCCTCACTAAGCCTCCCTGACCTCCCATGTGACACAGCCTCCTGAGTGTCAAAACCATGGGCATGTACCATTACCTGTATTTTTTTAAATGCTTTCTCAAATTCAGAGGGAGGAAGTCAACAGAGTAAACAAAGAAAACCTAATTTTACATTGAATTGGACTTATGCATTCTATTTGTGCTTTAAAAAGTGTCTCGCAGGTTTAAAAGTATGTCTGATGTCATATTTAAACACTTTCTGAATTGAAACACCTTCAACAAGAAAGACACAATCATTGTCATAAAAGACAGCCATCTGAAAAATGGACAGCAAAATAGAAAATTCTCTTACTATTAGGCATACTAGAAGATCAACTCCGCTCAGGTCAGAAAATTTTTCTCCATCTTCATGGTAGGCATAGATTCTCTAAAAACACCAAAAGCAAAAAGAAGTCAAAATAGAAATTAATTGGCTTCATAATTTACATACAATTATGTTACATTTCCCACAGGAACTATTACCCTGGTGAAGCTTAATTCCTTGATATACGTTGGTGGCAAATTCTCTAGAAAGAAAGAAAACCTCCTCCTCAAATCTTACTATTTCTCAAAGAACAAGTAATCTGTATCTGTCCTTTTCCTCTATTTTCAAGAAGTATTTTGTGTTAAAACCAAAGCCTTTGATGAAAGCAGGCAGAGAAAGGTGCTGTCATTTTGAAAATCTTTTTTTGTGCTAAAATATTTGCCCTTTGTCCCACACAGGCCTGGCCTATTCACAGGGCACTTTATCACCTCTAGTATAATACTTGCCATCATAAGTCATCCTATTATCTTATTCTTTCTTTAGAAACTCAATCAAAATGTCATGTGTTCCTCCTAAATGATATGTACAGGCTGAAATTAATTTATTCAACCTACTCAAGCCTATTTATATTATAGAGGGAAAATGCTTCCATCACAGAGGTGTTTATAATCAAGAGTACAAGAGGTGTTTACAATCACTGTACTCTCTGGAGTAGTGACGGGGCTTTGTACATGCTCCCTCAGCACTCTGCCCTCTTTGCCTGCATTGTAACTTTAGATTTTGTTTTATGTTTTTGTTTTTGCCTTTTGAATACCAAAGATTTAACCCAGCCAATGCTCAGCCAATGGAAAATTATCTTAACAGACAGAAGACTTCCCCATTCTTCAGGAACATGAGTGACGAAGCCCTCCTTGCCTTCCATAAGAGCACTGAGGAGTGGCTTCATGACTGAGCTGCCCTGACCTGGCCACCTGGAACGTCTCCCCTGCTTACATCATGCTCTGCTGCTTTAAAGCTCAAGGCCTGTCCTGCTTCAGTGCCTTTACCTCCCCTCTGCCAATCACACTCTCTTCCTGTCACACTACGCCACTAATTGCTTCCTGCTCATCCTTGAGGAATGCACTTAACCAACTTCTTCCCAGAACTCAGACTCTTTGGAGTACAGTGATGAGGGAGTTGTATGCTCTCCCTTAGAACTCTGCCCTTTTTGCCTGCACTGTAACAAACAAATACATATATTTGTTTGTTTGTGTGTTTGTTTTTAAAACAAGGTAGGCTGTTGCTTGGGCTCTAGAACTTGCGCTTTCTACCTCACCTTCCAAGAGTGCTGTATCACACTGTGCTTCGTTGTAGCCTTTAAGCTCACAGAGTTAGCTCAGTACAGGATGATCTTTGTCTTCTCTAAGGTTTATGAAAGAAAGTACTGCACTCCTTTAGGAATCCTTAATTACTACTGCAGTGCCTAACACAGAACAATGTTTGATGCCTGCTTTTAAGTAGCCCAAAGGCATTTATCCTTACAGTGGGTCATGAATGTTGACTAGCACTTCACAGTAGCTATATTTTGCAGTGTGCATAAGTCAAAACTTTTTGGGGCCTGGCAGGATGGTTCAGTGGTCTAAAGCGCCTGCTTAGGAAAGCTTAGGCGGCTGCAGGGACCGCGGTTCGATCCTCAGCACCACATGCTGCGCCAGCCCTGCCCTCAGGGCAGGCTGAGCTGGCCGTAAAAATAAATAAATAAACAAAAGTTCTGAAACAAGAAAAAAATAAAATAAAAATAAAAAATAAGTCAAAACTTTTTAGTGGCTTTCCTGAGCAACATGGTTTTCATTCAATAGGATGTTTTGTGGGTGTACACAGCTATGTAAGCATCATTGTGATCCAACGTTAGAACATGCTAGTTATTGCAAAGAAATCACCACAATCCACAGAGGCCTGGCTGAGGTACTTCAGGACACCACACACTTGATACACATGACACAGTTACTGGTCTTACCTGTGCCAAGAAGATAATAATTGCACCCAAGGTAGACACAGGAACGAGTGCCATGAAAGAAACTGCCATAGTTTGGTTTAATAATTGAGGTTCCAACAAGAACACGATGCTCATGACCTATAAGGCAAGCCCAACAAATACTTTGCATCATACACACTCTACTCACTGATAAATGAGAAAACCCTTCACATGTAAGTATGCTTAGCACGCATGTCACCATTTCCCTGCGTACAGATGTGCCTTTGTGACCAACACAGTTTCCCCTTTCAGAAAGAAAACGAAAAGGAGTTTTGTTAACCCACTTCCCACACTCTTCTAAGCCTTTCCCACACTTTTAAAAGCACTTCTAATATTCTTCACCATTTTCTAAACTCATAAGCCTATGTCACTTTAACAATGTACATAGACTGTCCAGTACTGCAAAATCCCACCATATGCCAGAAACACCACAATAAATAATTTAGATTAATATTTTTTTAAAGGGGCTGGGAGATAGCTCTGTGGCACAAGTGCCTGCCTGGCAAGTGCAAGGTTGTGAGTTCAAACCCCAGTCCTAAAAAAAAAAAAAAAAAAAAAAGGTAAAGGAATGTTTTTTTGAAAACCCATAAGGTAAATCAGTGCACGCCTGTACCACACTCCTTCGCAGCTGTAGTACATTCCTGTCAACTACACATGCAGATTCCATTCCCTCTACATCCTTGCTAGTATTTCTTAATTTTATTTATTTATTTATTTATTTATTTATTTTGCTTTTTGTTTGATAAAGTAGCCATTCTAACTGGAGTGAGATAATTTAACTGTATTGACTTGTATTTCCTTCACAGTTAATAACATTGAACATTTTATCTATTTGTACTTCTTGTTTTCAGAAGCATATATTTAGACCATTGTCCATTTTATTTGGATCATTTTTTAAAGTTTTTCAATTCTTTTTTTTGTCTTTTTGAGATAGGGTCTTGCTATGCAGTTCAGGCTGGTCTTGACCTCACCTTTGTAGCCCAAGCTGGTCTTGAACTCACATCGATTCTCCTGTTTCAGCCTCCCAAGTGCTGGGATTATAGGCATGTGTCACCATGCCCGGCTAAGTTTTTCAACTCTTTACCTATTTTGGATACTAAACCTTTCTTTGCTTTCAAATACATTTATTAATAAGTTCTCTGATGCAGCTGTAACTTCTCTTTTATAAGGAAACTGGCAGTTTAGATTATGACACTTTTTAGAGGACTACAGAAAAAGATCACACTTTTGACTCATACAAAGCCCGCTTTCATTCTAGTGTTACCAGGAAGCTCTACATTCTAAAGAAACCATAAATTCAACAGCACACTTTTTGTTTGGTTGGCTGGGTTTCTCCGAGACAGTTTTGGTTTATAATGCAGGCTGGCCTTGAACTCACTATGTAGACTCTGCTGGCCTCGAGATCCAATTATCCTGAGTGTTGGGATTATAAGTTTGTGTCTGTGTGCCCTGTTCAACAGTACATGTTTTTTTGTTTTGTTTTGTTTTGTTTGTTTTTTTAATGGCTGGCTCAGCCTGCCCTGAGGGCAGGGCTAGCGCAACATGTGGTGCCGGGGATTGAACCGCGGTCCCTGTGGCAGCCTAAGCTTTCCTAAGCAGGCGCCTTAGACCACTGAGCCATCCCGCCAGCCCCTCAACAGTACATCTTAAGCTTTAAGCCTCCTCTGAAGTTCTCCACGAACTCTGCTCAAAGAGCTGTGCCTGAATTATTCTGGAATGCCATTGACTTGGTAACATAAATTATTTTTTCCTCATATCTATCTATCTATCTATCTATCTATCTATCTATCTATCTATCTGTATTATGTAGTCCACAGAGTATCACTACACAGATTGGACTCCTGGTGATCCTCCTGTTTTCAGGCTCCCAAGCTCTGGGATTACAGACACAAACCATGACACCCAGTCTCAATTGCCATCTCAGCGTGATCTGGGGCCAGGGTTGGCACAGCACAAAAAGGATGGAACCTTGGTCCCTGAATCTTCCTAAGCACATGCTTTAATCCACTGAGCTATCTGGCTGGCCCTATGTTTTCTTCTTTTTAAAATAGTGTGATTTTAAAGTAAGTGCTTGAATATCTCTTATCAAAAATGTTTGTGTCCAGAAATGTTTTAGATTTCAGGTATGTTTATGTATTTTAGAATATTTGCATATATTTAATGAGATACTTTGGGATAGGATACAAGTCTAAATAGAATTACATTTATGTTTTATACATATCTTGCCTAAATAATATGAAATGATCCCTTGAGAATGTGGAATAAATTGTATCATATACCCTGCACTCTGATTGCAGCCCATCATATAAGTTTAGGTGGAGAATATTCTGCATATGGTATCAGGTCAGCTTTTAAAGATTGTTGGATTTGGAGCATTTTGAGTTTTATGATACAACCTCTATGATCAATTCTTCTCACTGCTCAGCATGAATGTGAGCATTATATATCTAACATTAATGTTAATATTTAACAGTTTACCTTTTTACTGTTACACTATATTACTCTATTCAACATTACATTGAAAGTTTAAAAATAGCTATCTGTCATACATGTATGTTTGTGTGCATGTATGTGTGTATACTTACAATATAGAAGAGAAGTGACCATAGGCCACTATTCTTTCCCCTCTTGCGAAAAATAAATGATATCACATATGTGAAGAAGATCATGGAGACTGCATAACCAAAGGAACTAGCAACCTGAAGACAGAGCAGATAGCATCAGAGTCAAAGGCCAAAATATTGCCTGAGGGAAACATCTTGAAGTTTCATTGTACACAGATCATTTGCAAATGAAATCATATTTATGACACAAAACAGTTATGATAGGATTTTATGCATGTATAAAATTTGATTGATGTCATGCATCACT
Source organism: Myocastor coypus (assembly GCA_004027025.1). Classification (NCBI taxonomy): domain Eukaryota; kingdom Metazoa; phylum Chordata; class Mammalia; order Rodentia; family Myocastoridae; genus Myocastor; species Myocastor coypus. Next base: position 24,100 of record PVJA010005482.1, read on the forward strand.
TACCAGAACAAATACAATTCTACTTGTAATGCCACTGCCTACGATTCTTGTAAGGCAAACAATTAAATACATCAAAAGGAGAATTAGATTAAGGAGGCCAATATCCACGATGGCCTGGCCAATCCAATAAGCAGAAGGGTGGAGGCCTGAGATCCACAACTGGGACTTGGCCTTGTTCTGGGGAAGAAACGCAGGACATGCATAGATGTCATAAAAATGAAAATGCAAATTCAAAGCAAACACACAAGTAGAATTGTTGAGATAAATATAACCTAATATATTCCTGAGCTCTGTAGATACAGCTCCATTTTTTAAATGTGTAGGTGTTTGTGTGTGTGTGTGTGTGTGTGTGTGTGTGTGTGTGTGTGTGTTTTGTTTTTGTTTGTTGCAGTACTGGGGATCAAATTAGGAGAACTTGCCAGGCAGGGGCTTATGCCAGTGAGCCATATCTCTGGTCTGGTGCATTCCTTTAATTTGGTAGATTTTATTCACAATACCACTTTAGCTCATGATTAATGAATAGAATAGACATAATAATGATCAAGGCATAAAATTACCTAAAAATAAACGTTGTTTGGTGACCTGAAGGACATGTAAATTTTTCTTTTCTCTATGTGTCTTTTCAGAGTTATTGTGGCACAGGATGATGAAAACAGATTTATCTAAATCTGGTTTACCTGGATCATTAGTGTAACCAAACAAAACTGCAATGTAATACTGCAACTTCCTGAGAACAGGCTTAGAATTTATCATCTTTTTCAACTCAGTGACTTCCTCCTTGTAGCTAGGAAGTAATGTAGTCTAACATTTATGATATTTCTCTTAGGATTCTGAGAAATCACTAGGCTATTTCTATAACTTTAAAGTGAAAGGTGCTTTTGCACTTTTAAAAGTAAAATTTTCTGACTTATTACTAGGAAAATAGATGTGTTTTGAGGCTTAAATGGTTTGTTTTGTTTCATCTTGTGTATTTGGTATAGGGTCTCACTATAAAGCTTGGACTTCTAGTGATTCTCCTGTTTTCAGCCTCCCCAGAGCTGGGATTGTAGGCATGCACCACCATGTCCCGAGGGGGGGGGGCAGGACCAGCAAGGCATGTAGGACAGAGGACTGAACCCTGGTCCCTGTGCTTGCCAAAGCAAGTGTTTAGTCTGCTGAACTATCTTGCCAGCCCTGAAAATGAATGTATTTTGAGATTTTAATATTAAGTGAGACTAGCAGGTGCCCAAGCCTGGTGTGTGTGGGGGACCTTCTGTGGCCTTGCTGGAGCTTCCTCCATCAGACAGGCCTGGTGTGGAACCCTGCAGCAGAATTCCTGCAGAGAGGCAAGGAACGAGATCCACCCAACTAATCCAGGAGCAGAACATCTTGTTAGAGGGGCACAGCAGGTTCACTTCCACAGGCTGCAGTAGGAAGAAGCAGAGCACAGCAGTGATACTCAAGCCAGGCCCACCTGGATGAGTCTAAACTTGCTGGATCCAGACCTGGTAAGCTGAGACACTTTGCTAGACCCAGATCTATGAGAGCATCCTCTCTTTCTCTCTTGATTGAGAGAGAGGGTAACAGGTAACCAGGGTGAACTAGTCTGCCTGGAAGACTACAGGTACAAAAGGGGAGGTGATCAGACAGAACTTAGGGGAACTAATTGAAGTACAAACTCCCAATCTAATATCTGCTTACCTATACAGTCATAATGTTTGTTCCTAGTGTCTAAAATACAAGCCCAGTAGATACAGAAGTTTGTCAACTGTTAAATCTCACTATCCATTGTTAGTGTTGCTAATTATAGTTCTGTAAATACAAAACTGTAACTGTCTTAATATTAAGTGCAATAAATTGGATACACGATACTTAAATTGTGGTTTCCCTTATATGAGAAATCCAAACTACAAAGAGAAAGCAAGATAAAAGAAAAGCAATACAATAGAAAGTAGAGAGACAGATTTTTCTCAAAATTGTTAGGTGGATCAAGAAATGGATGTGAAAAAGGCAAGAGAGGGAAAGGGAATGAAAAAAGAATTAAAACACGTTCTGGAGATATATCACCTCCACCTGATGACTATAAACATTATGTCCTGCAAAAATGTACTGATAAAAACTTAAAATTTAAATAAGACTTGTGTGAACATGAATCAAACACATGCATAACAAACACTGCTATTCAAATATACCTAAGTGTTTTTCACAGAGGAAAGTGTTTTCAACACATAGCACTGAAAGCACAACCCCTGAAATTCCCAAAGTTCCTTTGTTCTTTTTTTGTCCTTACTTTGTAATCCCCAACACTGCTCATGGCGATGTAAGGGACAATGCTGCACACAGCATAGAACATGACAATGGTACCATCCGGCATGCCAGTCCAGACCATGTACATCTGCAAAGGTAAAAGCGACTTTAAACTAATGAATATTTTAAATGAAATATATTAAAAATGATAAGGAATGTGCTTTAGGAATATTGAAAACTTTACATACACATATATCTCAACAACATCTATAAAACAGAAAATGATTTCTTATTTAACATAAGGCTGCAACTTGAAGAATTACAAAAAGTCAAAAATAAATCAGAACTCCTTTTGGTATATAGCCCAAAGATCTAAAAGCACAGGGTTTTTTGGTTTGGCTTGGTTTAGTTTGAAACAAGGTACTGCTATGTAGTTCAGGCTGGTCCCAACTCATTATTTATAGCCACTGGCCTTGAATTTGCTGTGATCCTCCTGCCTCAGTCTCCCCAGTGACAGGGTTACAGGTGCATGTCACCATGCCCTGTGTAAAAGCATAGCTTCTAAGAGCTATCAGTAAATCCACATTCACAGCATTATCACTCACAATGGTCAAGTGGCAGAAATGGCCCATTATTCAGTAGTGGATATATGAACAAACAAAATAAGGCTCATATATACAAGATAGGATTCATTCAGTTTTTAACATAGATAAACCTGTACAATATTATGCTAAGGGAAATAAATCAGTGAGAAAAAGACCAATATTAAATAACTCCATTCATCCACCTAAAGAGGTCAAATTTCTTGAAGCAGAAAGTGTGTTTCTGGCTACCAGAGGAGAAAAAAAAAAAAAAGGAAAATACAGTTATTTAGCGAGTACAGCTTTACATTTACAAGAAGAACAAGTTCTGGAGATTTACCTCACAACCATATGAATATACTTGATATTAATGAATTATACACTAATATATGGTCATGATGGTGCACTTCATTGATTTTTTTTTTTACCATGACAAGAAGTAATAATTTGGAAATATTATCTTTGAGTATGAGATAATTCAGACCCACCCAGTATGTCTTCTCTTCAGACTAGAGATAGATGTGTGGATGGTTCAATACACTCTGCAGCAGAGAACTAAGAAACTTGTTTCCACTGAGACTAATTTCAAGGCACGATTTAAATCACTGTCTAATCAATGCATGCTTCAGGCCGGGTCCAATCCTAAGCAGTGCACAGAGTTAGCGCCTCGATACTATTATAGGAAGTCAAAACAAACCTGTCTTGAAATAACTGTGAACTCTCACACTTTGTGTAAGAGTCTTGGGTCTATAGAATTCTTCCTCTAGGTGGTAGAGTGAATCATTGCCATTGTAAGAATGCAGGTGTGCACCCCTGGGATGGGCACTGCCTACGGAAGTAGTTGCAGAGCCTTGGTCCACTTTTTCTTAACACCATTTTATTCTTAAAGAATACAAAGCAGTGATTAAAAAACAGCATTGGAAATAATACGAGATTTCACTAAACGAAGTAGTTGGAATTCAGCAGTAGTTACTGTATCACATGCTGCCCTCTTCAGTTTGGGGAAACAGGCAATGACATGGGGAAACCAAACCCAAGAAGAAACAGAAACTTCCTGCCACCTGCTGGCTCCGATTTCTGCAGAGCTCCCTTTAGACACCACTCCTTAGACTGCCTTCCCCATCTGATCACAGTCAGCCATATGCACATACCCACCACTGCCATCTCAGGTGCTTGTCACCATTTTGTCCCTTGCATGCAAAAGTCTACACTTGCATGTACTCCCAACACCAGCGGCTCAGTGAAGCCAAAGCTGAATGTGACCCCCATGTCACACAAAGTGATCTTTACCACCCCATTTCTAGCCTAGCTTTTTGCATTCGCTCAGTGGTATATGCACACACACACACACACACACACACACACACACACACTTTCACAACTGTAGGTATCTACAGCTTCTCAGACCATGCCTCTCTATTAGAAGAATATAACAGGACACTGTTATATTCCATACCTCTATATTCCATACCTCTATATTAGAAGAATATAACAGGACACTGAAGAGTGTTACCCCACAAGGATTGTCTTTTTAGAACTGTAAGAAAAACTTGTATCACTTGGTTTAAAATGTCAAGACACCGTAATAATTTTAGAATAAACATTCAACTATGAACATTCCAAAGTTAAAGAGAGTAAATATGTTACTTGTGAAATTCTTAATTGTTCAGAGTTAGTAAGTTTAGTACTTGCCTTGTGAAACAGACTTCTCTCAGTTCGAATATACTGTGTTTGATTCAACATTCGAAGTAGCCCATTGCTGATGATGTTCATAAGGATGGGAAAACAGTGAATTCTTTTGGTGTTGCATACAACTGAAAATCTATAATCCTGGAACAACAGAAACACATTAGGTAAGCTAAGTTAACGCTACATCTTTGAACTACAAAAGTAAGGCTTTCACACGTGAGATCCTGACTGTGTTCCCCTTCTGTTTGTGTGTCCATCTTCAAGTTAACTACATTTTCTGAGATTTTCTTCTTATTCTTAATTACTATTATTATTATTATTAATTTTAATAAGAAAGAAATATCAGTGAGACAGTTTCACAACAGGTTAGTAGGACAGTTACAACAATTAATACATTGCCTATTGTTGTCTTTGTAGAGTTGTTCAGAGTATAAGATGCAGATGTGATATCTTGTCTAAACACTATAAGTACAAATCTTTCCTCTCATTGAACCAAGAGAAAGCAGCCATATATATAGTCCAATAGTCCATAATAGTAATGGGTTATCAGCAGAACTGGTGATGTTGGAAGCTGCTGACTTGAGTTTCTGTTGGACCTTCAGTGAAAAAGACTGCAAAATGGGTCGCTATACAGTGTAAATGAGATTATGTATATTACACCCCAGTAAAGCTAAAATCAGAGTCAACCTCAGCTTCTACTTGTGACACATGAGAATTAGTATTATTAATTTTGTATCATTTTTTGCCCCTGTGGTAAACAAAGTAATGTCAATCTTTTAGATAGAGATAAGCATGGAATTTATAATCAGCCTGTCAGTGAAGCAGCTTCATAATTTCTTGTCTTTTCTTTATTTATTATTCACTACATAGATTGGACTCATAGCAATCTGCCTATGTTCAGCCTCCCAAGCGCTGGAATTAGAGGCATGCACTACTACGCCCAGTCTCAATCGATATCTCAGTCCCACTGTGGGCAGGGCCAGCATGACACTTGGGAGATGGAACCTGGCTGCTGCCCTCTGCCCAAACAGGCACTTTAGTCTGCTAAGATAACTGGCTGGCCCCAGCTTCATATTTTCTAAAATAATGTATCCATACTTCATGTTCATAAAAAGGTCCATGCATTCAAGAGGTTCAATATTGCTTATATATCACTAGTAGTTCATGAAGTAGTCCATGCATTCAAGAGGTTCAATATTGCTTATATATCACTAGTAGTTCATGAAGTAAATATGGTAGAAGACAGCTACCAAAGTATGTTTTTGTAGCTGACACAAAGTTACATTTTTCATAATATATTTAGTTTAGATAGAAATGGGTTTCGTGATACATCTTCAATTGCTTCTGTTTTGTTTTGTTTTTTTCAACTTCCCTGTAGCAAGAAGTGAAGAGGTAGTTTTATGGTATAACACTTAGCTTTTTGTTTTGTTTTGTTTTGTACCAGTGAATGAACCCAGGACCTTGTTTTTGCCAGGCAGGCAGGTGCTTATGCTGCTGAGCTATCTTTCTAGCTAGCCTTTCACTTTTAATGGAATGCAATAAGATCAATGTAAGATTAGAATATGTTTTTAATAGTTATTGTCCTTGATGTATCTCTGTACTTTTTAACCAAATTGAAAAAAGATAATACATGGACAATACTTTCATCTCAGAAATCTCACGTATCATATAATTTAAAGTATTTTCTCAATGTATAAAGATCTCATTCAGGCAGTGAGCAGTTCAAGAGGAACCATTAAATTCACAGTTACATTTAGAAGGTGTAATATTTAATTAAAATCAAACACAGTGCAATTCATTTTTTTCAAATTGATTTTTTTCTATTTATTTTATTTTATTTTATTTTATTTTTTTTTTTGTCTTTTTGAGACAGGGTCTCACTATGCAGTTGAGGCTGGTTCTGCGCTCACTTTTGTAGCCCAGGCTGGTCTCGAACTCGCACCAATCCTCCTGCCTCAGCCTCCCAAGTGCTGGGATTACAGGCATGAGCCACCACACCCGGCTCATTTTTTTCAAATTGAAAAAAATCATCTAACTCAAAATGCACATGGAAAATATTCCACAAAAAAACCTATTCAAGTTTTAGTCTATTTGGTATGGTCTCAAAACTTTTTCCCTGAATCAAGTTGCTGTATATTAGGTAGGGTGACTTTCTGCAGCTTTGGAGCCAATTAAGAGGTGGCAGTAGCTTCTCATATTCTTTGTGGGGAAAGGTCATAAAAAAAAAGAAAAACAGGAGACAGACATACCTTTTGTTTACCAGCAACTATGATAGCTCCATTGTATGAGAGAGCTTCAGTGCCATTTCTGTTTTTGAAATCATCTATTTCCAGAAGTATATTTTGGTGCTTCAATGACTGTATGAAGTCTTCAATATCTGATTCTAGTGTGAAGTCAGTAACGGAAGACCATACAAAAACAAGAACATACATGCCCCATTTTCTCATGATCCCATGCATAATTTTGAATTGATACTTACACTACATGGATGTTTCTATGGGACAGACGTGTGTCCCAATAATAACAGTGGTCCATCCAGGAAAACCACTGGCTCTACCATCTTCTATTTTGTATATTGTATAGTCTGAGGAGTTACATTTACAAATCTGTTATTATTAAAACAAGGTAGTTCTATTTCTTGGCTTATAAAATACATTTGTGCTGATGACTTATAGAAATGTGATATTTATATGAGGAGTGCTTCAGATTTTTAATTCTGACAGTAATATTCCTTTCTCTCCCATATTCTCTGACATGATGGAAAAATAAGCAAGCCTGTGTATGTATAATACACAAATATATTTTACAAATCTAGATACATATTACATACTTCTCAGGACATGGGAAAGGAAAATGATGCTGTCACTGAACCAAAAATTTCCAAAGAAGAAAGCAGATGAGATGGACAGAAAGTAAGAACTAAGAAAAACTCACTACCTAGAGCACCCAGGAGCACATAACTGCAAATGTGAAACCAATTTGCAGCATTTCAAATTCTGAGAGCAGATTAACATAAAGGGACAGAGTGGGGCTCTGAAGCCAGAGTCAGGGCCTTGGCCCAGGTATCTACAGTCAGGGCAAGCTGAACAGTTAGGTCTTTGCCATGCCTCAATCAGCGGAGACAACTGCAGCACCTCTCCACTGGGTAGGAGTGTTAGCACCACTGTCTTCACATTTTCTTTTTTTGGTGGTACCAGGGATCAAACTCAGGACTTTGTGCTTGCCAGGCAAGTACTTATTCTGTTGAGCTATCTCCCCAGCCTCCAGTACTACTTTCTAAAAGGCATTACCTAAAGTAACTCCAGATAACAAATGGGAAATGGAATGGAAAAAAATTTTTAAGATCTTTCAGATAGCTTTTGAACTGATAGTTCATTCTGAGAATACACAAGGCAGGCTCTGGAACTGCACAAATAGGACTAAACTTAGAATGCACTAGGATTCCCTCCGTAGGAAATGGACATACGTATAGAGAATACATTTTCCAAGTGCCCTGGGCCAACCACACGTGCCATTCCATGACCACTGCAGGGTAGAGCAATGATGATTGAAATTCACCCTCACACCTCTTATGAAAAGGTGAGCATTTTACCAATCATCACTGAGGAACAAGATGTCACAGAATCCCAACACTTCAATCTAAAAGTCCTGAGTAAATGCGTGTTGAAAAAAGCTTAGGCAATACTGGCACATTGTCTTCAGTGTAAGTAGAGAATAAAAAACAGGAAGCAAATGTGAAGGTAAAGAAACAACCTAAATCTTGGAAATTCACATGCAGTTAGCAAGACTTTCAGCTTTACAGTAGCAGGAAAATCTACTTTCTAAAAACTCCAATAAAAATCAATGAGGAGGGCCAGGGAGATCTCTCAGCAGCATAAGTGCCTGCCTGGCAAGTGCAAGGTCCTGAGTTCAATTCCTGGTGCCGCAAGAAAGGGGGGTGGACAATAAGAATAAGGAGAAACAGAAATGAAAATACTGTACCACATTTGACTTAAGAGACATCTACAACCCAGAATCACTACTATATGTGAAAAAAAGAAAAATAAAATAAAAAAACGGGATGAACTGGGGACTCACCAAGAGAGAACTCCTGCTCTAAATTTTTATCATCATCTTGGCTAGAAACATAAAAGCTTCCTCTTCAAGTTTATGGAGCTGTCACAAAACATACAATTTTCTACTCCTTGAGGCACAAGACAAGGAGTCTTCCTGAAACATATTACTTCAAATGGTCATGGGGCATAGAAATGAAACCTTCCATGTCAGGCAGTGTTTTTTGTTGTTGTTGTTTTTGTTTTTTCAGTGAGTGGTTTTAATAGCTGTGGAATAGATTGCACTATCATTGCAACAGAGAGATTGGAAATAAAGTGGCTCAGTCAAAACAGAAGTTATTTCTCTTTCCTATGACAGCATGGCATCAGGAGGTAGAACTCCACTCAACCGGACTGTCAACTTGCCTGGGTGTCTCCTTCCTTACATCGCACCAGTTCTGTGGCCTACAAAACCACAGAAAATGCACTGTTCCTCATAAGCTATTCCCCACGAATGCACATTTTCTTCTTTTGAAATTTTTCTCCCAACCTGTGCTATTTCACTAAAACAATAACCTGTGTCTGTTCACCTGTGTGATTGATGATCAGCAGGCTGGTCCGGGGATCCTGAGAGAGTTGTCCAGGAGAAAGGAAATACAATTCTGTTTTGAATTCCCAGTCAACTTTTTGAGACATTATGTTATAAATTATGTCTTCCATAATCAAAGGGAATGATGCCAACCCCAATATCAATAGCCTAAACAGTAAAAAATGATTATATGAATCAATTGCTACTTTACTCTGTCAGACCTTATAGGTTTTTAGCATATCTACCATATATAAAACCACACTTGCAGCTACTGAAATTCTAAAAGTCATACCTCAGCAAAAGAATTACTACACAAACTTCAAAATATCAAGCGTTTCCAAATAAACACACCTGCATGCCTAAGACCATTCATGGCTAACAAACAGGTGTTGCTGCAGTCAGTGAAATCAAATGGTTCATTTATCTTTCCTGTGGTACAACGGCTGGATATATTGTATTATAGTTTCAAATTCTTTTCTGGTCTGAACATCTTCTTAAAGCTCACAAAACCACAGTACTCACAGGGACAAAAGTGTTTTTCTCCCACGGATTAACTTTAAGAAACGAAGCCGAGCTACTGCGCATGCCTGCATCCTCCACAGTTCCGCGTTACCCACAGGCTTCCTTAGTTCAAGGCGAGAAGAGTAGGCGGGCTCTATCTCCCCAAGGCTTTCTGAGTCTCCGATTATTCTGGTGTGTTCATAATCTGTGTGCATGCATAGATAATATTAATGGCATCCGGAATACTACAGAGTTTAAAAATATTAAAAATTATCTTACATTTGACTTATTCCTATAACCAGATTCACAGGAAGAATTTAAACAAGCATTGTTCAATATTTATTAGGTATAGAGCCCACCATTGATTTTGGTGTTCTCTTTCTATAGTTAAATTGCCAGTTTTAACACAAACAATATTTGTATTATAATCATTAAAATATGCAGAGCATAAAAACATAATAATGTTTAATTTCTATGAAATCAGTGACAAGTATACTAAATGCCTGCCAAAAAATTCAGAGTGTTTAGAAAAGCCTCAAATGCAACAATGTTCTAAAGGTTTTCAAAAATATATATTCTTCTAGGAATAGCTAATCATTAATGTTCAAATACATGTTACTAAGGTATCAGTAACCTAGTAATGCAGACAAAAGTTAATTACTTCTAGGGTTTTTTGGGGGTGGGTACCAGGGATCAAACTCAACACCTTGCATTTGCCAACCAGGCACTTATGCCACTGAGCTCTCTCCCTAGTCCCAAAAAGTTCATTATTTCTGCAGCAAACAGACTCATAGAGGAATCCTACATACATGAATTATAAGCAGTACAATTTGGATCATTTAAATACTCCTAGGTCTGATTTTCTTAGCCATAAAATGAGGCCAATGACAAGAGTTGAAAAGATTTTTTTCTGAGGGGACAGTACTGTTGCAGGTGAATATCAACGTACAGAAACACATGGAACAAAGTGCCTGGCAGTACTCCAAAAAACGACAGCTTTTTGGGGCCCAGCGTGATGGCTCAGTGGTCTAAAGTGTCTGCTTAGGAAAGCTTGGGTGGCTGCAGGGACCACAGTTTGATCCCCGGCACCACGTGCTGCGCCAGCCCTGCCCTCAGGGCAGGCTGAGCCAGCCATAAAAAATAAATAAATAAACAAGCAAACAAAAGTTCTGAAACAAGAAAAAAAATAAAAAATAAAATAAAATTCTAAAAAAAAATGATAGCTTTTATTATTAACACCAATTAAGTACTAAACAGTTGAGACAGAATTCTCTCCATTTATATCTGAATGGATTTTTTATATTGACAACCCAAGAACAATTTTTATAAGGAGTTCATTTCTCTAGTTAAGAACTTTCAGAACCTCTTAGAGTTGAAGAAGAAGTAGACATCTGAAGATAGGAAAACTCTGAAACAAGGAGAAGAGAGTTTCCAACAAGGAATTTGGTAGAGTCCAAGAAGCAATGTATAGTTAAACCCAATGATGGTGCTGAGGAACTGTAACAGCCCTCTCAGACTTGGAAGTCAAATGGGGAATGAGCCACATTCCTTAGTGTGAATCAGACCTGAGAAATTGTAAATAATGAATTAACATGTGATCCAGTGGAAGTTGAGTTTTGAGAATTATACATGTGGTTGACAGTTGACTACCTTGGTTGACAGTTGATTTTCCTTCCATGTTCATGAAGACTTCACTCAGAGTTGGCACAGAGATATCATAGCTCATCATGCCCTGGCCAGAACACTGATCAAGATCCCTAAAGAGGTCTAAGACAACAGACAAAAGCAGACACACTAGAAAAACATCAATTACTAAACTCTGGAAATCAACACTTATGTGAAAGTAATGCATGACATTGTACAGAAAATTTTCTCTTTTCAATGTCACAGAAATCAAAAGTAAAACTTCATTAGCACATTCTCTCTCTAGGATTGGAGAGGTAGCTCAACAGTCTAAGCACCTGCCTGGCAAGCAGAAGGACCCAAGTTCAATCCCCAGTTCTGCATGCCATGCCATCCCTAGAACCTAGGGTGCACTGAGAGGCTCCAGTACTGGCCATGGTGGTGCACACCTGTAATCCCAGTGCTGGGAAGGCTGAGACAGGAGGATCTCTACAAGTCCCAGCTGCATAGTGAGGTCCTGCATGAAATAAATATTTTAAAAGAGGATGTTCTCTCCCTCTCTCTCTCTCTCTCTCTCTCTCTCTCTCTCTCTCTCTCTCTCTCTCTGAAGGGAGTACATCAAATTAATTACTCAAACTAGCTTACTCTACTTTTCATTTTTAAGTTATGAATTTCCTACCATCTCTGAGAAAATATGAGTAATGAGAAATACAATCATTTTTCACCTTACCTCCACACTACAAATCCATGGGTACTTCTCCCCATGTGCTGCCTCTCCTGTACTAGTGAGAGACATGCAGCTGCTCCTCTCTAAGCTTACACCTCTGACTTCAGTCCTACTTTCTATCCTTCCCCTATCAGACTGGCAAGGGCTTCCTCTCCTCTCCTACAACATCAATGTCTTCCTCATCTATTAAGTCATCTCAAACAATAGGCAAAAGGCAGTAATAGTACTTAAACAAACATAAGTGACAACAACAAAACATAATCACTGTATCTTATCCCTGCTCTTATGCATATATGGCTCCCAAGTTTTGTGTACTATTCATTTTTCACATCCTCTAGACACTCAATGACCGAAAGTCCAGATTTGGTATCTATACCCCTACACGAGAGCTGTTGTTTTCAAGGTGGACAATGACTTTTTCTTTTCAGAGTAAAGAACAATTCCTTTAATTTGCTTTTATTATATTAACTCATTCTTTCCCTTTTCCATCTTTAACTCAGTGGCAATTAAAATCCTTCACTGAGTCTTACCTTATGGAAGCGTTTTTCTTTCGGGGGGGGGGGTGGGACCAGGGTTTGAACTAATGACCTTGCATTTGCCAGGCAGGTACTTGTGCTACAGAGCTATCTTCCCAGCCCCAGCATTTTCTTTCTTCACTGCAAACACATCGTTCAGTTCTTTCCTCCAGCCATATCCAGTTGTACCCCTTTCTCCTTCCCTCCCAGCTTCTCCTCGATTTTCCCCTAGAATTTCATCCCTAGACCAGTCTCTTTCCACACACACAAATCTAGTCTATAATCCATATATAGTTCTTTTTTTTTTTTTTTTTTTCTTTTTGGTGGTACCGGGGATTGAACTCAGGACCTTGTGCTTGCCAAGCAAGTGCTTATTCTACTGAGCTATCTCCCCAACCCCTACAATCCATATATATATGCTACAGACTTACAAATTCAAACATCATTTTCTCCTTTGTTTATTGATAGCCTTTAACCAATTATGTACTTAAGTACTAGTAAGTCAAAAGCCATTTCTAGGCTAACATTTCCAAGACACAGTAGTGATCTTCCTTCCTCTTTGGTCCAAACATTCCACTGCTCACTTAGCAGTAAGTGCTATTATTTTCTACTCATTAATCAAAGCCAAAAATATAGACATCTGTTTTCATGTTCTCTGCTTTTCCTCGTATTTCAGCACCCAGAATTTCAGCGTTATTCTTCTTTTAATGAATTTAGTACAGGGTCTACAGGGTCTCTCTCCATAGATGGGACTCATAGTGATCCTCCTGTTTTCAGCTTCCCAGGTGCTGGGATTACAGGTGAGCCACCACAGCCAGTCTCATTTGCCTCAGTGCACCCTGGGGGTGGGGCTGGCACAGCACACCAGGGATTGAACCCCGGTCCCTGCATCTGCCTAAGCAGGCTCTTTAATCCGCTGAGCTATCTGGCCAGCCCCCATTATTCTTAAACATGTTGCAATCATCCCCTTCTGTCTGTGTTTCCCGGTCCATGGCAGTTGGGCACCACTGCGTCTCCCCTGGACCTCTGAAATGGTCCCATGGCTCATTTCCCAGAGTCCTCTGTTTTTCTCTTAGATCCACAGCTATCTTTATCCAGTGCATGTAAATACAACCCATAGCACATCAACTCCCTATTCAATGTCTTGCATGGTTTCTCAGTGCTCACAGACAAAGTCGGTACCCAAACCTCCACATCTCAGGAAGAGCCACTGTGTACCCCAGAAAAATCTACCTGTCTCTGGCCTCCACTGTGCTCCCTCATTCACTGCCCTCCAGAAAGGTCATTTTTCTCCACTTAAGTACACGTGACCACTTTCTGCCATGGCATACTATGGGCTCTCAGCGTAAATCAAACCTATGCTGGTCTCCAGCTCATGTGGCCCTGTTAACTAGTCCATAGGCAAACATTACTTAGCTGTTTTTCTCCTCCCCACTTAGCTGAATGTGGACTCCATGAGGAGAGGGACTCGTGTGCTGTATGCAACGCTGTGTTTCCTGTGCCTGAAGCAGTGTCTCCTCTATAATGGATCTCCAGTATACACTTCTTAGTGATCTCTTCGCTGGAATTATGTGGCTGAGAAGTCCCCCACCTGCCACTTTCTGTACTGACGGGGTGAAGACACAGCATCCTACTAAGAGGGGCTCAGTTCAGCAGTGGAGGCTGCAGCAAGGAACACGTTTTTGTGTGACCTGCACATTGCACTGAGGAGATCTGGAACCCATGTCTCAGGTGGGCACAGACATGAGCTTGCCATTAAACTAGGCAAGGCCTAGTGTCTCTGTGAAGAAGCTTCCAGAGGACAGCATAGCAACACCGGAGACTCTGGCTAAGTGCTATTTCCAGCTGCTGGTACCAGCATACATAGAACTAAAAGAAAAATTTTAGAAAGTTGGCCTAGGGCCTGGGGAGATAGCTCAGAGGTACAAGTGCCTGCCTGGAAAGTGCAAGGTCCTGAGTTCGATCCCTGGTTCCGCGCAAAAAAAAACAAAAAGAAGTAGATGAGAAAGTTGGCCCAGCCACGCCTCCTGGGGCGTTAGCCGCAAACACCATAAGAGAGTATAGACTGCCATCTTCAGGGTGGTCTAAGAATAGAGACAGACCTTCCTGAAGAGTGGAGTTAAAATATTTGTTCTTAACTTTTGCCCAATTGAGATTGATCTTTTAAAAAGAACTTATTTAAGTTAGGCCTATGAAGCATTGAACCTTTAATAAACTAAACTACAAGAATCTGTTTAAACTGTAAGAGATTAAAAGACACTCATTTCTCAGAGAAGATTGTAGCCCTCACCTCATGCAATTGGTATGAGTAATAAATGCATCAGTACATGGGAAACCACAAGGGCTGTGCCTGGATTTAGTATGCTGTGAACAAATGATGAATTTTTAGGGTTATGTATCAAAGCCAACCCATTGGTACTGTTACCCAACTAGCTGGAAACCCATACTGAAAATTTTTGCAATTTAAAGTAGGCTATGTTTTATTGTGCGAAATAAGGCCATGCACAAAAACATTAAAATAAAATACAAGAGAAAGCTTAGTAGAGGCCTTGATGTCTGTCTCTGCCTTTTGAGCACTCACCAACACATGCTGACTCTAGGTAGTAAAACTTGTACTGGCTTGACATTCTTTTGCTGGCTTTATATGACATAGGTATGGGACTGTAGACACAAGGGATGGAGCCCAAGGCCTTGGCATGGACGGCGAGCTACAACTCCAGCTTTTCCTTTCCTTTTCTTTTAAATTCTTTGATAGATAGATAGATAGATAGATAGATAGATAGATAGATAGATAGATAGATAGACAGACAGACAGACTGACTGACTGACTGACTGACTGACTGACTGATTGATTGATTGATTGATTGACTTGGTACAGAGTCTCATTACACAGCTCCAACTTGTAGTGATCCTCCTGTCTCAGCCTCCCCAGTGCTGGGATCACAGGTGTGTACTACCATGTCCAGTCTTGGTGGCTGACGTGGCACACTCTGGGATTCCAGGGCTGGCATGGCGTGCAGTACCAAGGATTGAGCCAGGCCCTTGCACTTGCCAGGCAGGCACTTAGGCCTCTGAGCTGTCTCCCTACCCACTCTCTTCTCTTTTAATATCGAGGCAGACTCTAAGTCACTGAACTACCTGCTTGGACTCAAACTTGCAACCCTCCCGCATCAGCCTCTCAGAAAGCTGAAACACAGGTTGATAAGGGTCTTAAATTCCTGTCCAGAACAGAGCAGTAGATGCAAATGTCGATGTGTATGGGCGTGTCCATCAGCTAGTGATGGACAGAGCACAGGGAGCACTTCCCTCTCGGGAGAACTCCAAGCACACACATGGTCTTCTGGTTCATCTTAGCGCGTTCTCCTTAAGTCTCCCACCACAACACCCAATGAGCGCTTGCCCCAGCTTCTTTTCCTCCTCTCTCTCCTCTCCATCCATTGCCAGGTTTACCAGGGATGAGTTACCAAATAAATTTAATGCATTCAAATCCTTCTTGCAAATAAAGTAAAGACAAAAGCCAAATCTACTGAGTAATGAAAATCTAAGTTCACATTTAATCTCAGATTTCATGTCTCTGCATTCATGTTCAAGTTACCTGGAAATGTACTTGTCCTCTCCGAAGGCAAAGTGTACACAAGCTTTTCTTTGTTTTCTGTTTTTAGTTTTGCTTCAGGGACATGGCGATTGATGCAGGCCGCTACTTGCTCTGGGTCACATATTTCATTCTTATAGAAACTAATATTTAAAACAAAAGACAGATTGTTTACAGTTCCTCCACTCTGCCCACCATTTATTTATTTCTCTGTTCATTCATTTGGTGTGGGGTCTGACTATGCAACTCTGATTCATAGAGACCCTCCTGTCTCAGCCTCCCCAGTGCTAGGATGACAGGAGCGCACCACCCTACCCACTTTAGGGACCAGCATGGCTTGCAGTACTGGGGACCGAACTTGGGTCCTTGCTTTTGCCAAGCACGCACATAGATGGCTGAGCTATCTCTCCTCCCCTCTGTCCACTGTTTTGATTGAACTGCTAGACTTTCAGTACTACATTGTTAGTTTCGTGAAACAAGTAACATGAGTCCGATGGTTCAGCTACACCATGCACTCTACAGGTCATGCGTAGAAGATTTGGCTAGCAGGGCAGTAACATTCAGAGGCAGAGCCTGGGCAGGTGAGTAGGGCGTGGTAGCTTCACCTTCATTGGTGGGTGAAGGGATTGCTAGGTTCTGAACGGGTATTAAGAAGTGGGGAAAATGCTTAAAGCAGGCATCCTTAGAGAAGCAGGTGACAGCCAACTCACCACGGAAGCCCACTTTTTATTCCCAGCCTTTGCCCCATTCCTGTTTCCCGGCCACCAGGAGCAGATTTGCTGGGCTGTATGTGCCTCCCTAGGTGACTCTGCTTCACTACTGGTCTGAAAGACCAGAGCCAGGTGATCACCACGCCTGAATCCACTGAAAGTGGCAGCTGCCACCAGTCCTCTCCTGTAAGCTGATTTTCCTCAGGTGTTTTGTCACAGTGGTTAAAAAAAAAAAAAAAAGCAACCTAATTCAGTGAATAGCTAGAAATAATCCAACTTAAAAATTGTGTTTATCCATAGAACATGGATACAGTCAGAAAACTTGAAAATATGAAAAGACTTATTGCGATTAAAACTACATACCACATGTAAAAATACATAGGAGATTGGACACATGAGGTTATTAGGGAAAATAATTACTACAGCTATCAGAAAAATACTGCCTAATACAGAAATTTGCCTCATATCCATGTTTGTTCAGCAATAATGCTTTGTTTTGTCTTATTTTGTTTTGTCTTTTTAATCATTTTTAGCCAGAGATGTAGCTCACAGCAAGCCTGAGATCTTAAGTTTGATTCCTGGTTAAAAAAAAAAAAAAGAATTTTATTTTTAGCCTGGACATACAATTTCTTGTTAAACACAGTTCTCACCACTCTCTGCAAATAATTTATTCTCTTTTGACACTGGTTTGTGAAAATAGTTGCCTTGGAACCCTGTGAAATTATTCTGCATGGCTGGACAGATCAACTGAGTCTTCTGGAAAGTGGGAGGAAGGTAGGGGTTTAGGCTGCAAAGAAAAGCAGCCTGGAAAAGTGGTGCAGGAAGCAGTACTGCTATCAAGAGGTGGGACTGGTTCACAGCACTGTGATTTTGCCCATCCTGAACGTTAACACAGGAGGCAGGAAAGTAGGAGGTGCACTTGGGAGACACATACGAAGCCGGTACAACAGGATCACTGTCCATCTGCCTGATACAGCAGTACTGACAGCACACATGCGCTGTCTGTTACGGTGTATGTCTAGCCGTCCGCCTAAAGCCTCATGCAGTCATGGGGTGGACTTCTAGAGTTTGTGATGAACTCATCATCACCTGGGATTGAGGGCGTGAATGCTGCTGGGATTGTGGGTGTGAGTGCTGCACCCGCAGCACAGGGCAGAGAACCTGAGGGCAACATCAGGAAGACAGACTTGCTCTCTGTAGCCACTGTTGCTGCTGCTGCTCCTCCCTTTGCTCTCTCTGCTTGTTGCCACTGCCATGAAAAGTTGCTCTCCGCCATGCGCCTCTCTGCCTTGGAGCCAGCCGAGTAGGGACTGAAACCTCAACTAACTGTGAGCTCAGTAAGCCTTTCCTTCCTTCTCTTTGGGTGTCTGATATTTGTCCCAGCCACGACAGAAGAGTAAGTGAAACACTGTCTTTACCTTAAATGATATCCAAGGCCCCACCTTCTCCTCAGATAGGCAGAAGAACCTGCACACTTCAGTCTACCATTGGACATGATCACTGTTCTATCTGATTCAAAAGAAAGAAATGAGAAAGAATGTGAGGAGCCATTTCTTTTTTTCTAAAATATATATATATGAAAAATTAAAGCTCAGAATTGTAAAGAAGTATAGCATTCAAATTGAATGAATCTACTACACATTTAAATATAAAACACACATTTAATGGTTGCATTTCTATTTCATCAACACCAATCTATTTCAGGACTCTCCAAAACTTGATATGGCAGTCTTTAAAGGACCAAAAGGGAATATAAGTAAAGGACCATTTTCTTATTATATATATATATATATATATATATATATATATATATATATATATATATGCAAGATAGGATAGTTCATTCATGGAGAAGAAAGGTTTGTACTAATATTGTTTTAGATAAGATATCATGTCTGCATCTTGTTTGCTGAATAACTACTACAAAGACAACAATATTCAATGTATCAATTATTATAACTGTACTACTAACCTGTTTTGAAACCATCTCATTGCTATTTTATTGTGTTCTCATTAAAATGAATAAAAATATAAAAATGAAAAAAGCAAAACTGTCCCAGCACTTGGGAGGCTGAGGCAGGAGGATTGGTGCGAGTTCGAGACCAGTCTGGGCTACAAAAGTGAGCTCAGGACCAGCCTCAACTGCATAGCGAGACCCTGTCTCAAAAAGACAAAAAAAAGAAAAAAAAAAAAAAAAAAAAAAAAAAAAAAAAAAAAAAAAAAAAAAAAAAAAAAAAAAAAAAAAAAAAAAAAAAAAAAAAAAAAAAAAAAAAAAAAAAAAAAAAAAAAAAAAAAAAAAAAAAAAAAAAAAAAAAAAGCAAAACTTTGTATAGAAAACAAAATTCCACAGATTACATGGCTACACCACTATTTTTCAGCCAGATAAGGAAAAATGAAAATTTGGATGCTTAAATAAACTGATAGCTTATCTGAAAAAAACATTGCAGTTTTTCACTAACAGTGGAAACCCAGCAGAAGCACAACCAGGGAAGAACTGCACAGGGTAGTTAGACTTGTCACTCCTGCACAGGTTAGTTAGACATGTCACTCCCTACACTGTCATGGACCACAGGCTCGCTGAGAGGGTGAAAGCAGGGCCTTCATCACAGAATCGCGTTTGCATCAAGACTTCCCCAAGCTTTCACAGCGACACTGAGCTGACACCAGTACCTACCAGCTAGGATGGCCACTTCATCCACAGACTGTGTGGTAAGGAGGATCAGGTGACTTGCTTGGCACTCTTTCAAGAAACTCCACACCTGTTGTCTCGAAAAGGGATCCAATCCAGCGGTTGGTTCATCTAAGAGCAAAACCTACAGAAGATAAAGACAGACAATATATGTACAATTTTCTCATTAAGTATTTCCACATGATTCCCTTGAAAACAAAATACAGTGCAGTCAGTACTTGGCTATTTATCTCCAACATACTTTTCATGGTTATGAATGGCAGGTTCTCTCTTCATATGCTACAGTAAAAGTTCTACCACTTTAGCCGGGTGTGGTGGCTCATGCCTGTAATCCCAGCACTCGGGAGGCTGAGGCAGGAGGATTGGTGCGAGTTTGAGACTAGCCTGGGCTACAAAAGTGAGCTAAAGGTCAGCCTGAACTGCATAGCAAGACCCTGTCTCAAAAAGACAAAAAAAAAAAAAAGCTCTACCACTTTAGACAGACATTCAATTTTTTTTCCTCTGTACATATATTCTTACTTACCCGAGGATTTCCTAAAATGGCAATTCCAAAGGTCAACTTTCTTTTCTGCCCTTCACTTAAGTCATTTGCAAGATTATTCTGAATATTTTCCATGTCCAATTGTAATAAAATTTGTTGCACCTATAAGAGAAAATATGATTCTTAAAACAAAATGATCCATGCTGCACAGCTCTAACTGCCCACCGACGCAGTATGTGCTTCTTAGAGAACTTCCTTGCCCAAATTTTACTCACAAAAGATCAAGTGAATCACCAAAGACAATTCTGTGGTCATGATTTAACTTGGAAAATTCCTGACAGTTCATGTAGAGCATGGTCCTCTACCTTTTGATCCACTTCCTGTGGAAGAATCCCTTTGATTTTAGCAAACAGACTGAGATTTTCCTTCACAGTGAGTACATCAAATTGCACATTATATTGAGGACAAAACCCGATCAATTTTCTGATTTCCTCCAAGTCTTGCATTTCAGAGATACTTTTATTATAGACAGTAACTGATCCTAAGAATAGAAGTTAAAAATAATTTAATGTTGGCAAGATAATATACCTTTAAACTATCTAAAATGATTATTTTATAATTTTTCACTACTATGATTAACATAAATTAACATATGTAATGTTAATAACATTAACATATATATATATATATATATATATATATTTGGAATATTACACATTTCTTTCATAATATCATTGAATGGAACAAAGATGATTTTCATGAAAATTGGGGGGATAAGAAATTCAGAAATACTTTGGCTCACAAATACTTCCTTTTACAAAGGAAAGTATTTAGCACAATTTTGCTTTTGTTCCTCAGCTCCACAGGGAGTGAAAAACACAGCCTCAGCTATCTTTGTTGTATGAACCCCAACATGGCCATCACCCCCAGAATCAGAGAATGAATTAAGATCATGATCAGAGGTACCATTGTATATTTAAAATTGTTCTGTTCAGGAAACACCTTTAGAAAAACATTTCTTTTAACCCACATACAATTCAAAGTGAGAGACACATATTTATGAGCTCATTCTATCACCAGATACCCCGCCTTTGAGAAGTTTCTTTCTACTTACCTTCTGTTGGAACAGACAATCCATTAATGATATTTAGTAACGAAGACTTGCCAGCTCCACTATGACCCAAAATTGCTGTGATTTGACTTTCATATATGTCAACGTTCAAGCCTGTTTTTAGTGTAAGACAAGTAGGAAGGCAGTAGATGAGGCTGGTTCTAAACATGCAACAAATTGACCAGCTCAGTACTTTAAATAATATTCAAAATTCTCCTAACTGAAAAAGTACACTTGAAGAACTATCATAACTTAAACAATGTATTACTGGTTTTTTTGACACTGAAAATCTTTCTCCCTCTCTTTCCCTTCCTCTCTCTTTCCCCCTCCCCCCCCCTTTCTCATTGGTGCAGGATAGAGCCCAGCGGAGTAGAATAAAAGTCTAGCTAGGCATGGTGGTTCATGCCAATAATCCCAGCACTAGGGAGGCTGAGGCAAGGAGGATTGTTGCAAGCTTGAGACCAGCCTAGGCTACAAAGGGAGCTCATGGCCAGCCTGAACTGCACAGTGAGACTCTTGTCTCAAAAAAAAAGAAAAAAAAATAGATGAGCCCGATAGCTTAGCAGATCAAAGTGCCTGCTTAGACAGAGCACAGTGGCTCTGGTTCGAGTCCCAGAATGCCATGCCAGGCCCACTCCTGGGACACACTGAGAAAGCAATTGAGACTGGGCATAGTGGTGGTGTGCCTGCAATCCCAGCTCTTGAGAGGCTGTAAATGGGCGGATCACTATGAGTCTGATCTAGTAGTGAGACCCTGAACACCCTGCAGACCCTTCCCTGAAATACACACACACACACACACACACACACACACACACACAAAGGAAAACTCAAACAAGTATATTAACAATTTTTTTTGTTTGCTTTAAAATAGAAAACAGAGTTTCAGAGCAAAGGGACAAACCTACATTACTGCAAAAATTAAATCCAAGCCCCAGTTTCTTCATCAGTAGAGTAAATTGCACTTTACTATGATTTTCAGAAAAGTAAACTAAAAAACTCCACGGAAATCACTTAGCAGAGCTTGTAGCACATGCTAAAATGAGCTGCGCTGAAGCTGTAGGACCTCAGCGGCCCGTCTTTTATTTTCAGCTCTTAAGGTTTCAGTCTTTTGTAAAAATTATTTTTATCCCTCTAAAATAATTCTTAATAAAAATAAGTAAGACTTTGGTGAAATGCAACTGCCAATCTTAGGGCTTTCAAAAATATATAAAAGTATACTGCTTAGACTATTTAGCACAAAGTGTTTATTAGTTACCAATTATGTGGTTACAGGATACTAACTTGTGAACTTAGTACACTTTCCCATTCTATCCCCATTCTATTCCTCTTCCTTTCATTAACTCCTGTTGCCGTGTGCACAACCCAGGTAAATTCCCTGAACAGATACACTGATCTGGCTTGGGGTCTAGGTGTTCTTTCCTTGTAATGCAAGTACAAAATGCAAGACACTGTTCATAGCAGAGTCGTCTTACAGAAACAAAGGAAACCTCATTTTTCACTGTATGACCCTATTTTTGAAAATTAGTAGATCCATAAAACTTCTAGATGACTTTTGCTACAAATTCCTCAAGACAAATATAAAGGAGGAAGATTTGCATTATTTGCATTGCTTTCTTGAATGATTAAGTTTCAGAACTTGCACACTAATCCATCTTTCCCATTTCTTTTGCAGTAACATCAGTGAAAGAATTAAACGTACCTTTTAAGACTTCTACCTTTTCAGACTTGCCTTTGTACTCCTTTCTCACATTTCTGACTCTGTAACAACACAGGGGTGCTTAGTCAACATAGGTAAAGACAGCAGAGAACAGGTGGGTACACAACCATCGCTTCAGTCTCGGTGACACAGTCACCCTACCTAAAAGGACAAACACTTATATTCCAGGAATCATCTTCCCTAAGATATAAAAAATTAAAAACTACTGAGAAATTTAAAATTGAAATACCTACATATTGCTTAGAAAGTAGGCAAATACTCTGTGATGTCCTCGTACTCTCATTTCAGGACCTTAAAAGTTCATTCTTCTGTTTGTGGGATCTTCAGCCATTGTCTCCCTTTGTTCCCCAGCTTTGCTCATCAGCTGGACCCTCAGCTTTTACATTTCCTCTCTGGGAGCTTCTTTTGAAGTCAGTGCTTAAAGGACAGTTGGATTTCTCACCTTCTTTACATGAGTCTCAAAACAAAATAGAAACCACTCATCTCCACCTGCTCATTTGTCTTTTCCCCTTTGCTGGAGCTCTGAGCCCAGTGCCGACCACACTGGTGCACTGCTTCATGCTGAGAGCAGTGGTTGCTTCCAAATTGCCAAGTGGAAAAAAAATGTTTTTTCGTCCTTGCTTTATTGGATTGAGTCCCTGTTGGTAGCTTTCTGCTATTAGATGTGTCTACATTCCACGAGATTTTTAAAATGTTCTTCTATATGTTTATTGTCTGTTTCCTACTAAGTTCTTTTCATTTCACTGCACACAACAGTTTTTGTGTTTTACAATGCATTGTCTCAGTGTAGGCTTGCCTTGTGTCTCTGTCTCTGTCTCTGTCTCTGTCTCTCTGTCCCTCTTTTTCTCTGTCTCTCATGGTCTCTCTCTGTCTCTATCTCTGTCTCTATCTCTCTGTCTCACTCCTTGTCTCTCTCTCTCTTTTTCCCTCTCTGTTTCTCTCTGTCTCTGTCGCTCTGTCTCTCTCTCTCACACATACACACACACACACACACACACACACACACACACTTTTAAATAAGTGATTATCACAACTTGAATGAACATTGGAAACACTGGAATCCAAAGAAAACCCCTGCCTGAGAGCCACCCACGAAGGTTCACATTGCCTGGTGAGGAATGAAGGCTGAAGATTGGGATGCTACAAAAGTTCCTCACCTGGCGAGGATGAGAGCCCTGCTTTGGGAAGGTGAATAGCTCATTTTATCCCTTCCTGTACCCGTCCCCTACCACTGTGGGGCATGTGGAAGACATACTTCTCTCTTGTCTTAATGCTTCCACAGACTCATCACTCATCTGTCCAAATATGATGCCTTGTACAATTTAACTCCATAATAGTTCTATAATTTTTCTATAGCTTTTCTTCATAGAGATTATCATGATTTTCACTTAGTCACTTGTCAACTCTCCTTTTGTCTACTACCTATGATTCTTTTCCCTACTTCCAGATTCTCCCCTAGAATTCACATTCTGCACAGAATGTAGGAGGATTTATTTTTCCAGAGACAAAGGGACAGAGAAAGACAGAAACAGAGAGACAGAGACAGCCATTGTATTCACTCCTCTGTACTCTTCAGGATTTCCTCATGAACCTCAGAGGAAAAGCCAAGGCTTTTCTGAACAACATAAAGCAAACTCTCATATTTTCTCCAGTGACCTCTTTCACCTTCCTCTGCCTCAAATTTTGTGCACCAGGACCAGAAAAACACCTGTCATAGCTTGCACGAAGCTTAGAGCTCTTTGCTTTTATTTTCCTGATGCAAGGGCAAATGTGCCCCCTACATATGTATGTGCATGCATTTGCATGGTCACATACACAAGTGCACATAGGCACATATGAACATCATCCTATCCTGCTTGTCTTTTAAAAGGATGCTCACTGCAGCCATGTTCCTAAGAGCCAAATACTGGAGACAACTAGAATACCATTCAGTATCAAAAGGGACAAGGTGACTCATGTCTTAAAATACTATGTAAACGTTAAAATTGGTACATTGCTTTCTTCTTATCAGTAAAAATAGATCCAAAAAAAAAAAAAAACATATTGTTGAGTGTAAAGGCATGTACAGCACCACAAGCACAATATCATACCATCTATAAATTATTTTAGAAGCACACAAAGAAGGAAACGAATAAAGCATTATGGGTAAGAGTCAGTTGTGAATGAGAAATAGTTATTTTTATGGAACCAAGATTATGATTCTGCTTTGAGCCCTGCAAGCTCTCTTATTTACCCTTTGATACATAAAACCCAGAGAAAGGAAAATCATTCACTACATTAAAAGCACAGAGTTGATGAGAAAAAATAAATCAATCCCTTAGTACTTTTTATATCCATAACAAATTGAAGTCACATGTTAGGATTGATTGGGCTAACTAGTGGTGGGGGAAGGAGGATGATATTACTCAGAAGGCTCAAGTGAAGAAAGAAGACAGACTTAAGGATGAAAAACTACTACTTTGTGGTAAAAGGCAACTTTAAACTGTTCACTGGCTCTAGAACTAGTTTCAGAAAATTACTATAATTTTCACAATAGTACAGTTGCATTTTTGTGTTCTTATAAAGGAACTGATATGGTTGGGATTGGTGCATTGGGGATCATTTCTCACTTGGCCTTTCTCCTTCGGATAAATAGCTTCCCTAAACCAAGTGTATTAGGTGGTAGTAAGTGTGGCTTCATTTCCCCTCAGAAAACTTAGCAGAACAAAAGACAGGCAGCGGATAGGGGAAGCTTAAGTGAGTAGCACAGGCCTCCTGTGCTCTTTCCCTTACAGATGAACGCCACAGTTCACCTACTACATGCTCCTTCTCCTTTGCCTCCTGTTGCCTCAGTGGTAGCCAGAGGCTAAGAGCATGGGTTCCATAGCCAGACTGTGTAGCTGTCAATCCCAGCTCTACAGTTACAAGCTGTAGGACACTGGATGAGTGACTTCACCCTTTTGTACTTTGCTTTTCTGATTGGCAAAATGAGGCAAATAAAACAAAGGTTTGAAAGCTTTTTGTTAGAATTAATTACATTTCTGGAACATAGTAAACACTGTATTAAGATGCAATACCCCAAGAACAATTATTTAATTGTCTGCTCCTCTAAATTCATTTCAAACACAGTAGAAAGGTCTGTGGACTTCTTACAATCCATAACACTTGTGGTCAATTCCATAGCCTCTGACACGGAGCTCCTGAGAGGACAGTCTGAAAACAGGTATTTTAGTGTCCCTCATAGGATTCTGCTGTCATCCCAAATTGTACAACAATCTGAAAAAGTTAGATTTTTTTTTATTTCATAGAAAATACAGAGCCTCAGAGGCTATTACTCACTTTTTCCAAAATTATGTATAAAAAACAGACAAAAATATTATGATGTAAGAATCCTTACAAATTATTTCACCTACCACACCACGAAATCTGGGTGAAACTACAGAAGACAGAGTTCAGAGAATGGAAACAGCAAATCTAAAGGTGGGCAGGGCAAGATGGAGGAGGTGGGGAAGGAGATAAGATAGAAGGGGATGCAGAACATTGCACAGTGGTAAGTGAAGGCAATTTTCCTCTCCGTAGTTAGGAGAACTTGGTGATGATGGTGATGGAAAGGTTTGGTGATGCTGACAAGGACAGATCCTTCTGCTTCACCCTCATCCTCCTGCTAAAGGTTAACTGTTCCTTAGTCTTGCAGTTCCATATGAGCAGAATGATTAATGTGAGTACCTGATGGCATCCTTGCCTTGGAATTCAGGAGCGATGGGTTCAAAATCATCATCAAAGTGATGCTCAGGTTCCACATCCTTCACAAAGACCTTCTTGTCAGTTTTTCGGTGTTGGAAACAAGGTAATGATTTCAGGCAGAATAGTGGAGAATAATGGTGTTCGTTCCCATCTAATTAATCAAGAGGTAATACAACATCAGATCAGTCATACCAAGAGAATGGAAAAAGAAGCCTGTCCAGAATAGTGCAAAATATCTTGGACTTTCAAACAGGGTGGAAAAGTTCTCTTCCATTTTATTACCCTTTATTCATAATGGAAAAATTAATGAAGTAAACAATGTAAAATTAAAGGACATGACATTGAAAACATTCAACAGTGTAACAGAATTTCCAACAAAATGTAAACTGAAGGTTGGAATGCAATATGATCTAAAAGATATTTGGAAGAATGGGAAAAATCAAATATTATATGGTGTGCCGGGCGTGGTGGCTCACGCCTGTAATCCCAGCACTCGGGAGGCTGAGTCAGGAGGATTGGCGCGAGTTCGAGACCAGCTTGGGCTACAAAAGTGAGCTCAAGGCCAGCCTCAACTGCATAGCAAGACCCTGTCTCAAAAACAAAAACAAAAACAAAAAAAATATTATATGGTGTTATGGTTTGTGTCCAAGTGTCCCCCCAAACCCTCATGTAGTCATGGGGTGGCTTCTGGAGTCTGTGATTGATTATTGTAGGTGTGGTGCTGCACCTGCCCTGGGGCACGTGATTTGCATTTCTTTTCTTTTTTTTTTTTGCTAGAAAAGAGTATTTTTATTTAATTTTCTGCTTACTTACAAAGTAATACCATTTCTCAAGTTTCATATAGCCTACTAAATAAATAAATACTCTTGGACTTCTAGCTTAAGATATTTCATGAACACATGCTTTTTGTTTTCTCTCAGTTCTGAGACGAACAAAATAATAGATTGATGCATCTAATGCACAACAATAAAGATAATAGGAGAGAGACTACCACTGGTAAGAGATTTCTTTTCTTTTTTTTTTCTGGAAAGTGAAAGATAAAGGAATGATGTGGATTACTGAAACAAAACAGAAGCACAACTGTGAAGATGATGTGTATGAGGAGGGTGGCCACATTCAAGAACAAGCTCCACTGGTGAGCCAGATGCTACATGGGCTGCAGTAGAGGATGCAACCATGCTGGTGGGCACCAGGATAGGAACAGCAGCTACAGCCATATTTCTGATGATGGACACAAGCATCGCACTCTTGGCTTGCAAACCACATGCAATCCTAATGTCCTGAAGAAAATCATTTGTTAGAAGCTTCTAAGTTGGTTTTGTTGTTGTTGTTGTTGTTTTGTTTCACTGTTTTATCTTTTTGAGACAGGGTCTCACTATGCAGTTCTGGCTGGCCTTGAGCTCACTTTTGTAGCCCAGACTGGACTCGAACTCACACCAATCCTCCTGCCTCGGCCTCCCAAGCACTGCTAGTGATTTGCATTTCAATGTAAAAAAGGAAGAGAAGTTAGCTGCTGGAGCTGCTGCTACCCCGCCTTTGCTCTTGCTCTCAGTTGCCACCATGAACTGCTGCCCTCTGCCATGTGTCACTCTGCCTTGGAGCCAACTGCATATGGATTAAAATGCCCAGTAACTGTGAGTTAAATAAACCTTTCCTTCCCTCATTTTGAGTGTCAGGTATTTGTCCCAGCAACGAGAGAAGAGTAACTAAGACATATGGCACATAAAATTTGTAGATATGTTTGAGAGTGATGCAGTTCTCAGTTATATTCAGTACAGTTGAATATAATTTTGGAATGTGTACTGATATATAAGCATACTAGTAAAGAGATGAAAATAATGAAATTACATTTCTTCTGGATAAATATGGCTACGTTTTAATTTTTTTCCAAATTTAAAAGAATGAAATACTACTAATGGCCTTCTGCTACAAACTGGGGATAATCAGCAGAAATATACACCAAGAATACATATAAACATACAAGACAATCTTAACTATAGTCAAAATGGAGGAAATACATAAAACAGAGGTCATGCATGAACAGAAACATTCTGATATTCTTGTGTGTGAAGAACTTGAAATTTATGTAAAATTCAGTTGATAAGTAAAGAAAACTACATAATTAATGTATTATATAATTAAAGTAAATATACAGCCTGTAATCCTAGCACTCGGGAGGCTGAGGCAGGAGGATTGGTGCAAGTTCGAGACCAGCCTGGGCTACAAAAGTGAGCTCAGGACCCGCCTCAACTGCATAGCGAGACCCTGTCTCAAAAAGACAAAAAATAAATAAATAAATAAATAAATAAAAAGTAAATATACAAAAATGTTAGACTCAGGCTGAACTAGTATTTATCAGAGAACATAATTAACACCATTGTGCAATGACTCTGTACCAAACTACAGCAAGAACTAGTTTCTTTCAACTTATTATGATACATATCCTAAGCATCACTATTTGAAAGACTTTCATAGATACTTGCAAAATTAATATTATTTGCTTATATGCATAGTTATAATGCTTGATAATTACTATTATCATGTGAGTATAACAGGTTACCATATGAAATTGGAAGAACAATTGTTTTTATACAAAAACTCCTTTGAACTATTAAAATTATGAAGTAGATAAAAAGAATGCATTTGAACTGAGATGAAAATTAGTTTTCCCCTTGATCACCCAGCAGAAAAGTTTAATTATGTGGCATAAAATGCAGAGGTAGACTAGTATGATGACCTGTAGGAGGCTTAAATCAACAGCCTCCAACATTGCCAATTTCACTGGTAACCCAATGCAAATAAGGAACATTGGACTACATATATAACAACTTCCTCTCAGCTGAAAGAGAAGAAATTTTTTTCTTTCCTTACCAATATTGATCAGAAAATTTATCATGTCTACACCCTGTGCTCTGTATAGTTATTATGAAGAGTACAATACGCAATGTGTCAATTGTTGTAAATGTACTACTAATGTGTTTTGAAACTATCATATTGTTATTTCTTATTAAAAGTAATAAAAAAAGAATGCTAAAAAAGAAAAGAAAATTAGTTTTTCACTTGTAAGAATATATTTCTACAATCTTCAGAAAAGCTCTTCAGTGTAATCAGTAGATATTGAGGTCAGGGCAAAATACACCAGTACTTACAGGATAGAATTTTGTCAAAGTAGAATGCCAATAGCAAGTAGATAAAACAATCGAAAGCCAACATGGCAAATGTTGCCATGATTACATAAGAGTCTCCTGCAGGGTCAGGGAAAGTTACACCATTCATGTTGTAGTCCTGGTAGATAATCTACGATTCAAGCAAAAGTAACAATAAAAATATAAATTGGAAAATACATAATTGAGCACCAAGAGTTATTGTTTTACTAACCAGCCTTTTCAAGGATCCTTTACTAGTTATCTATCAAACATTCAAGAACAAAGCCATTCATTAAAATATTTCTCTTGCATAATGAATACAAGAATAACAAAGGAAATCCTGGTTTTTTTAAAAAATGCAGTATGCTCAGTACTAGAATTTAAATTGAAATCCATTTGCTTGTTTTCATCACATTGTCAGGAAATATTTAATGTGACAAATGATGTGAAAATTTTCAACTGATACAACGCATTTTATACAAAAGGAAAATTTTACAAAATAATTTTATAAAAATTAGGAACTTTTCTTCATGAAAATTACCATTAAGAAATAGCTGAACATGGGGCCAGGGAGATAGCTCTGTGGCACAAGTGCCTGTTTGGCAAATACAAGGTCATGAGTTTGAACCCCAGTCCTGCCAAAAAAAAAAAAGAAAGAAAGAAATAGCTGAATAGCTGAACATATATGATATCTAGTGATGTATAATTGACTCCTAAAATCATTAAGGAAAATTCAGTAGAAAAATAAGCAAAGCCCTTATTTTTCAGTAGAAAAATAAGCAATGAACAAAAGGAAAAAATCCAAATAGCCACCACCATGACAGGATACACCTCCTTTAGTAAATAGGAAAAGGTATATTAATAACCATGAGAATAAATCACCACAAATCAAAATGACACGGTGTCGAAAATTTTGGCATGTAAAGCGTTAGTGAAGATTTAGAAACATTGGGACCCTAAAGCTTTGGTATCAAAATAAGTTGATGCAATCACCTTGAAAAAGAAAGCTGGTAACAGTTACTAAGATGACAATTTAATCTTAGTAGTAAGACCCACTGTGTAACTCAGATATATACGAAACAAACCAGGCACTAGGGTAACATGCAGAAGAACATTTGTTGTAGTGTTTTTATAAATCATCAGAATCCATAGCCCAATAATAAAGCTCTTTCCGGCCATGTGAGACCCTGGATTAACTGCTAGCACTGTAGTCAGTCAATCAATAAAATAAATGTTCAAGATTGGAAACTACTACCACGTGTCAGTAAGAAAACTGATAGCATATTCACACAATAGGATACTATGAAGCACATTTCATAATGTGGAATGAAAAAAGCCAAATTTCCAAAATGTATTTTATACAATATAACTTACATAAAGGTCAAAATAAGCAAGACTAAAAACAATTTATGAAACACAAAGAGGGGTATGATAAAAAAAAAAAAAAACAGGAAAGTGATTATCATAAAACATCTACTTTAGGAGAATAGAATATTTAACATCATTCTATTTTTTAATCAGTTCATGGGTTTGAGTTTAACTTATAATTATTTATTAAACTTTACTATACACTTTGAAAGTTGCTCATATTTGATTGACAATTGACTGTGTTTTTATAATAGGTTTATATAACAAGTTGAATAAACTAGCAAACTAGCAGGATGCTTTTATTATGTGAAAGGAAATATTTGTATGAAGGAAAAAAATTCCTGCAAAAAATACCTCTAGAGGAAAATACGTGCTAGTGGTGAAAGTGCGGAAAAATTTATAATTTTAATTTACTTATGAAATGATAACTTTTCTACAAGAATAATAAAAACATTTTTTTCCTTTTTTTTTTTTTTTTTTTTTTTTTTATACAGGGTTTCACTATGCAGCTTGGACTCAGCAATGCTCCTGTTTCCTGCCTCCCAAGTTCTGGGATTCCAGGCACGAACCACCGCACTCAGACTCCATCACTAGCTCAAGAACCAAACCCTGGCCCTTGCGCTTTCCTAAGCAAGCGCTTAATCCGCTGAGCTGTACCGCCGGCCTTAACATTTTCAAGTTAACTTTAAAGTAGAAAAACTGCTTATAAATTGTCACTTTCAAAAAGATTTCAGTAGTAAATGAACTAATTCTTTACCTGTGTCATTCCAGCAGTAAAGGCAAAAGGGCTACAAATATTCAAAATCCACTCCAGGGATGAAGGAAGTCGCCTGTGAAGTGCGGTGAATCCCATGCACCCCCAAAAGAGTGTGAGGAGAAACACAACCAGATTTGTGAGGGCAGCTTTCTGTAGCAGCACGCTCATTAGGAAAGCCAAGGCCACCTGGAAGAGAGGCCAGTTAGCTGTCAGAAATATCTAGTTCCTGAAGATTGTTGGTGGCAAGATAAAATGAATGTCTTCTAGATGAGTATTCTGAACTGATTACAGATTCGTACATATGATACATAACATTCTAGGCTCTAAGTTGGACTCATGATTTGATTTGAATTTTGGAATATTGTTTTGAAATATGTGATTTAATTTTAATTAATTAATATGTAATTGATTTTCTGAATATTGTTTAATTTTACTTTTTGTTTTATGATTCACACTGTATCTCTGACTTACAATCTACTTATAAGACATGGTATGACATTTTCTCCCTAGTATTAGAAACTTCAAAATGAAAAAAAAAAAAAAATATATATATATATATATATATATATATGAGAGTTAGGAGAGATATACAGCTACTTTGTCAGTTCATTGAGCATAAAAGTTTGTACTAATATTGTTTAGACAAGATATCAGGTCTGCATCTTGTCCTCTGAATAACCACTATGAGGACAACAATATGCATGGTATTATTGTAACCATCCTACTAACTTCTTTTGAAACTGTGTCATTGCTATTTTATCTTTTTTCTCATTAAAATGAATAATATATATGTAAATAAAACAAAAAAATCTTTTAATATAAAGACAATTATCAATGGGACAGCAATGGAATTATTAAGGTATAACAATTCTGTCCTGCTCTTGACCCTTCTCTCCACCAGGATGTTGATTTTGATGCTAAGGAAGGGGTAGAGGAAACCAGAAGAAGATTGGAGGATAGAGCAGAAATCCAGGCTTGGAAAAACTGAATGAAGCTAGATTAATGCTCTAAGGAAAGGCATCTACAGTCCCTGCAGGAATAATTAGTCCTCATTCAGAAAAGGAAGAAAACAGCAAATCAGAGGAAGAAATATTTTGAATGGAGGGCCTTAAGGAAAAAAAAAATGTCAAGAACATTTTCAGCAATCATCTAGAAAATTTTAGGTAGTTTTAAGCTCAAGATCATGTTTCTTTCTGATGCATCCTTTGATTAATTCAGCTTTTTCCACTCATATCCATAGAGATTTTGGGGGGCCAAGGAGGTAGCTCCATGGCACAAGCACCTGCCTGGCAAGTGCAAGGTCATGAGTTTGAACCCTGGTCCTGCCAAAAAACAAAAACAAAACAAACATAGAGATTTTTCAAGCAAGCACACACATGTGCACACACACACACACACACACACACACACACACACACACACTATGAAAGGAGTAATGATACTTTTACTAAAGGTGTCAATATGTGTTAAATACAGCTAAAACTCACAATGGAAAAAGTAGTAAGAAATGCATGCACTTACCAAAGATAAGCCATATAAGAAAAAAAGTGTAAATATGACCATAAAACCAGTCATGACTATAGCTTGGGTGGATGTTATGATAATCGTAATGCATATGGAAATAATGAAGATGAAGCCAGCATAAATTAAACCCCAGGAGAACCTAAATAAAGGCAAAATTATGCAAATTATTTTAACTTCATTAAGAAATACCTTAGCTATACGAAAGCATCTAACAAACAATAGTACATTTATATCCGTCACTTAGGTTAGTAAATGTGATCATTATAATGTGACAGAAGCCCACTCTGCACCCTTCACCTGACCTCAATAATCTATCTTTCTCCTACTAACGTAATCACTTTTCTAAGTACATTGTTTATAATTCCTATGAATCTGATTGCATCCATCATTTAGAGATAATAAATACTGAATAAGTTGTAAGTAAACAACAAAGCAAAAGGATGCTATGATTCATGAAATGATTATGAACAACAGCATGTTCTTGCTGGGCCCTACAGTGAGCTATTGACTCTCTGTGCATATACTGTATAAGTAGTATAAACACTGGTATCATGAGCTCCTTTATAATTTTTCATTGTATCAACATATCCTAGCCTTTGACTCATGAATCCGTGTTATTTCTAATCTGCCTTCTCGTTACAATGTCACCAGGAATATTCTTCTATGTGACTACTGGGGCAAATGCGCAGGAATATCATTAAAGAGAAATTGCTGAAGTAAAGATTGTAGCTTCACAAGAGCAAACACACTGCTGGACATGGTG
This sequence comes from Myocastor coypus, assembly GCA_004027025.1. Classification (NCBI taxonomy): domain Eukaryota; kingdom Metazoa; phylum Chordata; class Mammalia; order Rodentia; family Myocastoridae; genus Myocastor; species Myocastor coypus. The sequence continues at coordinate 58,166 of PVJA010005482.1, forward strand.
GTATACACTGATAATCTTAGCACCAAGGAGGATCACAGGGGATTTAAGGCCAGCCTGGCACACGTGGTGAGTTCAAGGCCAGACTTAGTTACAGAGTGAGATCCTGAATTAAATAGAATCTGTATCTTTAGCTTTAGTTGATATTTCCAAATTGTCCTATGTATAGAATAGAATAATACTGGTCAGCTTAGTAACTTTACTATCAGAGGCCAATGATGATAGGATCACTCCTGAAGATCTCAGTATAGATGTGTCTCTATTCTATTTATGGAAGTGGTGGAAAATTGACATCTTATAACTCCATTAAGCCCATTCCATTCTTCCTATCCCTTGTCATAATTTCTTAAGTTGATGTAAATTATGGCATGCCTTCCTATATTCACACTGCTTTGCTTTAGATGTGTTCATGTTCACACTCTCACAAAGTACTTTCTAAGAATTATTGTGTAATCTTTGCTGTAACAGATGACAGGGTTCATTAGTCCAAATTTCTGTTTTTGCAAATAAGAAATTCGAATGTAAATCCCTCCTATGTTAATATACTTATCCACAGTCAAAAATAAATCAGTAACAAGGAACAGATCAAGCTAGAGACCTTTGTTCTGTGTCTAGTCATTTTCCCATTTAAAGATTCATAATTAATTATGAATCCAACAACCAAAATTATAACACAAGTATTAACACCAAGACCTTGTATCTGTATTCCTCAGTAGAATATGTTTATGCTATATTTGCTGCTTATTTGACTTATTTTTAATTTTCTTGATATTACATTATTTCAGCTTATATAATAATTATTAGCACTTAGCAAAAGCACAATACATTCTACAGAATTCGCTTCCTGAATACAGAAAGGAATTACTGGAAAAAAGAACTGAAAATCCTCAGTGTAGGAGGACTGCAACTGAAAGAAATGAAACATTCCCTAGAAAAAGGAACCAGTTGCAGGGTGTATCTAAAAGATGCTAATAAATCTATGAAAACCTTTAGGCTAAAACACAAGTAACTCAGATATAATACATAAAAAGGAAATACTGGCCACATTTGACATGTTTGATGTTAGGAAGAAAAAATCATAAAATATATTTACAATGGATATATATCACTTGTAGAAATGTTTCAAAACCTTTTTCCTTCTTAACTATATATATATATATATATATATATATATATATATATATATATATATTCACACCTATCTCTGGCAAAACAAACAAGAGGGATATAAATGAAGGACCACTATGTAGTGGAAAAAACAGAGTTAAGATAGATATACAGCTACCTTCTCTTAATTCACTGAGAAAAAGGATTTGTGCTAATAGTGTTTAGACAAAATATCATGTCTTCATCCTGTACTCCAAATAACTACTACGAAGACAACAATATGCAATATGTTAATTATGGTAACCATCCTACTAACCTGTTTTGAAACTCTCATTGCTATTTCTTTCTCATTAAAATTAATAAAAGTAAAAAAGAATAATGTATATATAAGTTCACATTGCTAGCCTGTGGTTACAATGCATCTAAGAATCATCCTGAGAATGAACCTGCTGAAATGCACAATACTTTTTGACTTTATTAATATAAAGTTGACTGGGGACTCTCCGGCTTTGGGTGACTTCCAGTATTTCAGTCCATGGGACTTGTTCTGCATTAGAAGGAAGCCCTTTTTACAATGATTCCCTGGGTGTTTCCTTTTAGCAAACTTTGTGGGTGGCTGTAAATCCATTTTTACTTCCCCATACCCATTGCAAAAGAAATCCTTCTCTCCTTTTTCTTTAAGATGTGACTACCCCTTTTCCTGTTTTTAAGTTCATACAAATTAAAAATCTCTGGATCAGGGTCAATGACAAAGCTGGACACTCAAACCCTGTACACAGGTAAGAAACTCACTGAAAGGGAAATTATGGAAACAATATCTTTGACAAAAGCATGACAAAAAATGACAAAATCATTCACAAGATGATTCTTAGATGCATTGGAATCACAGGCCAGCAAAATGAATATATATATATATATATATATATATATATATATATATATGTATACATAATTCTTTTTTACCTTTATTAATTTTAATGAGAAATATTTGAGAATCAGTCTAACAAAGGAAGTAAAAGAGCTCTGTATTGAAAGCGAGAGCACTCTGAAAAAGGAGATCAAACAAAATGTTAGAAAATGGAAAGACATTTCCTGCTCTTGGGTAGGGAGAGCTAACAGTGAAAATCACCATACTCTCAAAACTTTTACACAAATTCAATGCAAGCTCAATTAAAATACTACCAGAATGGCTCACAGAAATAGAGACAAACTTCCTAAAATTTGGGGCAGAGGAGATAGCTCAGGGGCACAAGTGCCTGCCTGGCAAGTGCAAGGTCCTGAGTTAAACCCCTGGTTCTGCAAAAAAAAAAAAAAGAGAGAGAGAAAGAAAGGAAGGAAGGAAGGAAGGAAGAAAGAAAGAAAGAAAGAAAGAAAGAAAGAAAGAAAGAAAGAAAGAAAGAAAGAAAAGAAGAAAGAAATGAAAGCTAAGGCCTGGCGATATGGCTCAGCAGTTTAAAGCCCCTGCTTAGGCAAGCTTAGGCAACCATAGGGAATATGGTTCTATCCCCAGCCCCACCCTCAGGGCAGGCTGAGCCGACCATAATTCATTTGGTACCAGAAGAGACCTAAAATAGCAAGAACATTTCTGGGAAACAAAGGCAAGTCAGGTGGCATCATAAGTCCTGACTTAAAATTGTACTACAGAGCTACTGTGATGTGAATAGCATAATACTAGGGAGGAAAGAAAAGTCAACGGTAATAAAACCAAGCCCAATAATCAACAGAACAAATTACAAGATATAAAATTAACTCAAAACACTCAAACACATTATCTCTGATAAAGGGGCCAGATGTGTACACAGAAAGAAAGATAGCCTCTTTGATAAATGGTCCTGGAAAAACTTGTTCTCCACATGACAAATACTAAAACTAGACCCATGCTTATGACCATGCATTGAACAAAACTGAAATGGTTCAAAGACCTAAACACTAAAACAGAAATTCTAAATTTGCTGGAAGAGAGAATAGGTAGAACTCTTGAAGACATGGGTATAAGAAAAGACTTCATGTATAAGACCCTGATTGCATGTGAAATACTACAGACAATTAACTTGGATCTCATCTGACTAAAAGGCCTCCACTCAGTGAATAAAAGCAGCAACAGAGTGAGAAGACAATCCACAGAATGGGAAAGCAGCTTTATCCAGCAGTTCTTTAAAGGACTAATACCTACATCTTATAAAGAACTGAAAAAATTCAGCCTCCTCAAATTTAGAGACCCAATCCCAAAATGAGCATCTAAGATCAACACACACTTCTCAGATGAGAAAGTGCAAATGTCAAACACCTATGAAGAAACGTTCATCATCACTGGCATCATTAAAGAGATGCAAATCCAACACTGAGACTCTGTCGCACCATAGAAAAAATGGGTATTATCAAGAAATCAAACAATAACAAATGCTAGTGAGGTTGTGGGGGAAAAGGAACCCTTCGCCACTGTTGGTATAAATGCAGACTGGTGAAACCACTGGAAATTAGTGTGGAGATTCCTCAAAAAAAAAATCTACGACGAGATGCCCCACTTGACCCAGCTATTCTTCTTCTTGGTATCTTCCCCAAAGAATTAAAAATATTACACCACAGTAATATATGTGCATGCCTGATTATAGCAGTACAGCTTGTAATAGGTAAATGTTGGCAACAACTCAAATGCATATCAGCCAATGGATGGATAAAAAAGACATGTTTATATAATGGGATAATGTAGTTTTCATCATAAAGAAGGATAAGCTAGAGACATTTATATCTAAATGGAGACCATACTCAAGTGAGTAAATTGGAAAAACTTGTATGAATACTGAACTATCTCTCTGGTGTGACAAACTAAAAGTATACATTAGAACCATACTTCACAATAGATATTGTGAATGGGGAGGAAAATGTTCACAAGGAAATGTGAGCTAGGAAGGGGGAGAGAGAAAGGAAGGAAGGTAACAAGAAAAAAATAAACAAAGAAGGATACAATGAAAACAAAGTTTTGTAAATAAGAAGGGAAAAAGGAGTTGAAAGGAGGGGATAGACTAGGGGAAAATAGAGGAATCAATATGTATCATATACAGGTATAAATTTCCTATGATCAATGTGATCATTATGTATATATAACCATTTTATTTATTTATTTATTTATTTATTTATTTATTTGCAGGACTGGGGATTGAACTCAGGCCCTTGTTCTTGCCAGACAAGCACTTATTCTACTGAGCTATCTCCCCAAATCCATTATGGATATCTAAAGCATATCAATAAACTTAATTTAAAAATAAATAAAAAATTTTCTCTGTTACCAAAACGTATTTAACAGAAAAGTAAAAATGTATTAGATCATAATATTATTGCAGGCCCAGGGATAGTGGCACACGCCTATAATCCCAGCACTTGGGAGGCTGAAGCAAGAGAATTGATGTGAGTTCAAGACTAACCTTGGCTACAAAAGTGAGCTCAAGGCCAGCCTGAACTGCGTAGCAAAACTCTGTCTCAAAAAAGATATAATAATAATAATAATAATAATAATAATAATAACAATAATAATAATAATAATAATAATAATAATATTTCAGGACATGTGTAGCTTATGAAAGATTATTCAATAAATATTTTATTTAAACTCTAAGTTGTTCCATAAAGAATATTTTCTAGATTTGTGGATTATACAGAGAATTATTAGCCATGGTTTAATATTTTTAAAATGATTATGTTCTTTGAGTAAAAAATAAACAAATTATTTTTTGTTTTCCGAGGCAACATATATTCTATCACTGGTCATCTTGTAAAATTCTGTTTTCTTGGGAGCTTAGAATTTATAGAACATGCCTTCTGTTTACTAATCTCACCTATTCATTATTTGGCTCTTTGCTTCTATAGTTACTTGTTGTATGATGCAAATGCAGAAAACTATATGCATACTCACATTTATACTGCCTAATCCCTATAAATCATTTGTGGAGCACAAAAGATATAAATAGTAACCCATGAAGGAAAGCTCTGACCAAGCCAGCCATCCCGCATGCTAGCCTGTGTGCTGTATGTTCTGAGTGCATGACACAGGCTAACACACTTAACTGTAACGTGGTATTTACTTACTCCAAAAAATAAGTGTCTGGTGGCAAAGTCCCTGAACCTATTGGATCACTTTTTTCCGCAGGACAAAGCTTGGAGAAATCAGCTGATAACTCTCAGCAGGTTAAGCAGAAGAGCTGCTCCAGAGCACCTTGGTTGAGTCTGGGGTCTGGCACTGGTCACCTCAACTCTGCAGGAGTCTGATTCTCCTTCACTTTCACTTTCTTTGTTTACAGGTTAGAGGTTCAGCATCTCTGTCCCAGGCTCAGAATGTTAATGGCACAGAGAAAGTGCTCAGGAGATTGTAATCACTATTTTCCATGGCACATGTAAATACTAAATCAGGAATTCATAAAAAAGAAAGACTAGCCAGTACATTAAATTTAAACTGTAGCACTCAGAAAGAGTAACATTTTTTTCACTGCTTTGTAGTTCTCCGTTTATAAACTTACACTACTTTCTTCACTCACCAGAATGCAGAATCATGTAGGCCCATCATTGTCATCAAATTTTTGTACTTTTTTCTCTCTTTTGTGACATCACGCGATGCAAAATATATACATGAGGAGAAGAAAATCAAGCAGAATAAAATAAAGATCTCATTTTCAAAAAGATCTCTAGAAATAAAAGGCAGAGTCTTCATATTTATAGCAGTGACCGACATCAATTCATCCATCACAGAATGATTAGTTGTGACCTAAGAATTTAACGGAACATGACATAAATTATCAAAAGGATAGATACTGGTGAATCCCGACTGTTGTATGGAGTTGGCCACGTTGATTTCTTAATTTTAGTATTATATCACAGCTATAAAAGATTGTAGAATTAGGGGAAACTGGATGAAAGATAGTCCCAGCTGGAAGCCTGAGTATACATCACTACTATGGTTTGAATGGGTTCACTCTAAAATTTATGTTGCAATCCCCCCCACACTGTGTTGACATTAGAGATATGGACTTTGGGAAGTGATAAGTAGTGAGGGAATAGACTCCCCCTTGGGACAGAGCAATGTCACGTCAAAGAGCTGGACAAGAGACAGGGTCTGTTGCTCGTATACTTCCCAGCCCATAAAACTATGAAAAATAAATTTCTGTTCTTTATAAATTAACCAGTATCAGGTGTTTCATTACAGCCGCACCAATGAAGTAAGATGGTCAGCTTTCATCAAAACCTTGGTGCTGCTGGAGTTGGTTTATATTGTATGACATGATATTAAATTAATCAAAAGTTCCATGACAGCTTTTCAATGGAAGACTTACTTCTATAATAGCAGCATTAATGACAGTTTGTAGAGTCACAAATCCTCTATCCCAGTAGGTGGCCAATGTGCATGAGGAAGTAAGATACCCCTTCCAGCAATGAGCTATAAGCACAAATAAAAGCATATGCAGCATTACAGGAGGAGAGGCACTAGAGAGCAATAGATAAGATTCAGGGAAAAGCATCATCAAAGCTTTTGCCCTCATAAAAAAGAAGTGAATGAAAGTTCTTCATAAGGTAATTTGACTTGTGAAGGCTAATAATGAACAGTAAATCTCAGAAAACATTTTTTTTAAAAAATGAAAGTGAGCCCTCTGCTTCAATAATCCTTAAACTCCCTGCCATTTCTCAAAATGTCAAAGACATTTCATCCCAACAATTTTCACTGTTTGAAGGCTTTCTTTCCTCATTAAGAGGTTTTGCTCTTTCCCCTCATCTGGATCTCTGCAAGTGCAAGGACCCAGGTTTGATCCCCGGTACAGCCTGCCATGCTGGCCCTGGATTACTGGGCAGCTTACAGCTGGGACTATCTTTCATCCAATTTCCACAAAAGCTGGGCATGTTGGCACATGCCTGCAGTCCTGGCTCTGGGGAGGCTGAGACAGGAGGATCACTATGAGTCTGAACTGCATAGCAAGACCCGCGACTAAATAAACAAAGAAACAAAAGATTTTTAAAAATAAATAATAAATAAAAGATCTAAAATCACCTTTACAATTTACCTTTCTAAAGAATCCTTTATTTATTTATTTATTTATTTATTTATTTATTTATTTATTTGGTAAAGGGGCTCACTATGCAGCTCAGTCTCGTAGCAATCCTCCTGTCTCAGCCTCCCTAGTGCTGGAATTATAGGCATGTGCCACCACACCCAGTTTCAGTGGCTGGCATGATGTGTAGCACCAGGGATTGAACCGAGGGCCCTGCACTTGTCATGCAGGCACTTAGACTGCCGTGCTGGTTCCTTGTTTTATTTTACTTTGTTGAGTATATAGTAAGCTCTGTGTTTTGTTATCTTCAGTCCCCAGGACTACAAGCAGTACAAAGTATAAACACTCAGTGAATGAAGAGGAAAGAATTCATTCAACTAGTCACACCAGTTTTTTGCCTCAGGCATCTTCTAATCCATCCATCTCTCTTCTTTTTAGCCACCTCCATTATCACCTGAGCCACCATCAACTCCCTGGGAGGTTTTGCTACATTCTCCATGAAACATCCGCAGCACATTCTCTGTGCTGCATTGGGTGTTCACATGGTTTTCCTTGATCGAGCGCATCAGTGGCCATCCAATCTAGGTCTACTGTGGTGAGCAGCCCCTGGGTAACACCAGCTTCATTCTCCCATTGCATTACTTTTCATGTGCTTCTTCTTTGTTTATCTTTTTCACCTTTGGTTCTTGCCATTTGTATTCTATCTGAAACACAATGCCACTAGCTCCTCGTATCTGATATCATCCTGGTCTAAGTCAACATAAGAGGCTTTCTTTGGGCTTGTTATTAATATCTCTCCTACTACATTGAAATCTCATTTGATGTTGGGGCCTATCAGTCTTAATCAACCTGCATCCTTTGAAACATACACCTGAGGGCTCAATTAACATATGCTGAACTATTCTATAATCTTTGATTGTAGATTCCCAACTCTAGTGGAATGTCCATGGGGATTTGAAGCAAGTTCAACAATAAAAGGGCCTCTGTGTTCTCAGATGCTATGTAAAGAACCTCCACTGCACATTTGTTCCTTTTATTGAATATGTGAAATTTTATGACATGAGATTTTCTGTGAGAACTCACCTGATAAATCTGTTTCCTTCACAGGTGGAATTGCGTATGTTTGAAAAATTTTTAACTTGTAAAAAAAAGTATCATTAAAGATGATTCCCACAGCATATGGTATTTCCTGTGCTAGGATTTTGTCCATATATGTTTCATTTGGCACCCCGACGATATTTCCTTTTTGATTACAAGGTAAAAGTAGACACAAAAAATGGTCATAAGAGTTTCACCAAAACAAAATGTGACATCCACCAAAGTGTTACTAGATGTGATTAGATTTAAGCTAAAATCATTTTTCCATGAAATCAAATAATCTAAAATGCATTGTGCGAGATTTAATTCTAATGTTTTAGATTCTTCCAGAATTAGGAGACATACATTAGATTCAACTGTTTACTTTTAATAGTGATAGGCCTCAGAACAAGTATTAGGCACATAAATAGCATCATGGTAGGATGAGTAAGATAACTAAAATACAAAAAAGAAATAGTTTTAGTTACAATGCAGCCAAGAATTCAAGATTTCATAGTTACTGAAACAATGAAAATTTATGTGACCTTTACATTATACCAGAAACAAGATAAAGTGGCTATATTTAACAGTAGAACTCTCACTTGCTAGAAACTGAGCAATAGCTGTATTATACCCAGCTTTCCCAGGAATGACACACAGTATTGATTCTATTTGTCCTGACCTAGTTTAGAATGAAGACTTTCAGAGATGTTTACAAATGATACTGTATACAGAAAACATTAATTTTCACTTATCCATATTATGCTCTTCATAATTATGACCCAATAACTATGACCCAATCATTTATTTATTGTCTTCTTCTGAGCTATAAACAATAATTGCTGCATTTCTATATTAAAAAAACACACAAGTAGATATACTCCTGCTAGTGCCTATTCTGCAAATGTGAAATTATAGACTGTGGTTTCATTGTGGCCAACAGAAATGTGCATCTCTCTAAACTAAATCTTCATCGAGATGGGAGCATTTAGAAGGATCCTTTTATGACCTAAACAACTTGTATGTCATCCTGACAATGATTTTGTTAGTAACATGTATCACTGTGTCTTTAACATATATGCACTCATTAAAAATGAATCATTAAATCTTTCTTGCTTTTAGTATACCTACCTCTCACAAAGGGAAGAAATGTTGTTTTATTCATTATCTGCTGGGTCATGTTAGAGATTGGTGTATACATGACCGTCATAGAATGATTAAATTTATCTACCCTCCCAAGGTCTTGAGGGGGCATTCCAGGAAACTGCATATTTTCTCCCAAATATGTAAATAGACATGTATACAGTCCTAGGAGGGTTGGGAGGCCCAATTTCTATAAAACATTTTAAAAATATAAAAGAGAACAGATTTAGATACTTTTCTCTTAAACTCAGTCAACATTAATGAATGATTAAAGACACATTCCAGTTTGATCACATATTCTTCAAGCCAATAAGAACCTAATGAGAAACAGATACTGAGTTATTAGCCAGGTCCATCCTTTTCAGATGGGTGCTACAATTGAATTTTTGCATTAAAACATGAAGTACTTCAGAAGCCCGTTTCTCTCCAAAAATAAGACCTACCAACGTAGGTCTTATTTCCAGGGAAACAGGCTATGTAAAATCTAACAAGATATCTAACAGGATAGAAATATCCATAGGTCTAGGCAGAAGTCCATAACGCACTGCATTTCCAGATAGGGATTACGGGGATAAATAGCAATATTTTTGTTAATTATCATATCATTGTGCTAGAAACTAAAAGAAGCTGGGCACAGTGGTATGTGCCTATGCTCCCAGCCACTGGGAAGACTGAGGTTCAACTGGGCAAGTCAAAATCCTACCAAAAAAAAAAAAAAAGATTTTTAAACTCAGCAGACGTAGCTCAGAGCTACCTAAGTGTAATCCCTAGAAAACACCAAACAAACAAAAAGAAAATCAAGGGGAGGAGGAGAAAGAACTAGAGGACTTGAGTGGCTTGAGTGCTACAGACTATCAGCAGATCACCAATGTGAATAATCTCTTCATTTATTTTTAACTTTAAAGAGAAAAAAAAAAAAAAAAACAAAGATAAATAACAAGGACAAAGATTAAAACAAAGCAACATAAAATAAAAATGGTACAGTATTTCAAAACAGCAATAATTTAACACTTTTTATACTACACATGTATATCATCAAGTTTGTTACTCAGATTATCAGATATAGGCAAGCAAGGCTGATCGAACAATTACACATTAACTCTTCCTTTCACTAACACGTTATAAATAATACACATTCATAAAGAAAAACAAAACAAAACAAAACAAGGTGCTCCTATCAGAATTTGCTGATTATGGCTGCCACACCTCGCCCAGGGCATTGTCAGTCCAACTCAGCCACCATAGCGACCCCACCCCACCAGTCTTCCTTCTAGAGTTTGCTGATCCAGCAGGCCCTGGTCACCTTGACGACTGCCAGGAAGACTTAGTAGGCTAGTCCCCATCCCTCCAGCCTTCCTGCAAGAAACTGCTGGTTCTGGGCACTACTTCTTTCCCTGAAGCCCACCCAGGAGTCAAGACTAGCACGGAGACCTGAAGGAGCCTTGTGGAGCACTACCCTGCACCAACACACCATCAAGAGAACCTTGCACAACTTCAGCCTGTACTCATCACCTTTGAATTCTTCTTGAAGTGCACCTTGTCTCCCACCCCTTAATGAAGTATAAACCACATTAAACCTCACATAGCAGGATGTTTGGTAAGCCTACCCTGTCCTCCCACACTCTGGAAAGCCTTGTTGACCTGCATCCTGCCCATTTATCATCACCGCCAAAAATGACAAAATGAAGGAACAAAAGTCAATCTCCAACTTTTAGCTCACCCACAACAAGTTCAAGGACAAGTCTGAAGAAGAATTTGGAAGTCACACACTTGAAATGTCTGAGATTTCAAGTGAAGTGAAGAAACAATTCCATCAAGCTGTGGAGGAAATCAGATAAAAAACAATCTCTCAGGTTAAAAAAAAAAAAGATGACAACAATCACAAAATAATTGATCAATACATCTAAGGAAGACAGAAATTAAAAAATAAAAGAGAATAGGAAAATCATGGAAACACTGAATGAATAATATAAGAATTAGAATGCATGAAACAGATTCATATATCCAGAACACCAAGAATTCCACTGAAAGCAGACAAAACCACTTGAAAAGAAGGTAAAGTTTCAGACCTTGAAGATAGCATTGCAGCTAATGAACACAAAGAAAACATCTCTTAAACATAATAAGAAGCCAGGAAGTAACAATACAACAGCTCCAAGATGATGCAAAGTGAAATAGGTATCAACAAAACAACTAGAGTTAACACAAAAGATATAAAAAAGTATTTGCAGAAATAGCAGCAGAAAATTTCCCAAACATGGGAAAAGAATCTGATATTTAGTGACCAAAGCATATAGAAATCCAGCTAGCCATAATTAAAATAAATTGTCACCCAGACACATAATAATCAAAATCCAAATATTGAGCAAAAAAAAAAAAAAAAAAAACAGAATAAAAACTGTTAGAAGAAACAGATCATCTAGAATGGAAAGCCCATCAGAATCAAGGAATGTAAGGAAAGCTATCTTAAGAGGGATATTTGTAGCAATAAACCCCTACAGCAGGAAAACAGAATGAACCTAAATAAACAATCTTATGCTGCACTTCAAACTCCTAGAAAAAGAAGAGGAGGTCAAGTCCAAAGCTTTTAGAAGGCAGTAAATTATAAAAATCACAGCTGAGATAAATGCAGTGGAGATGAAGAAAACAATACAAAGAATTGAGTCAAACAGTTGATTCTTTGAAAGAGTAAATAAAATTAACAAAACCCTAGCTGGGGCTGGGGAGATAGCTCCGAGGCACAAGTGCCTGCTGGGCAAGTGCAAGGTCGTGAGTTCGAATCCCGGTCCCAAAAAAGAAGAAAAAAAAAAAAAACCCTAAAACCCTAGCTAACCTCATGAAAAAAAAAAGGAAAGAAAAAATTCAAATTCTTGCAATGAGGAATGAAAAGGTTGAAATCACTACAGACTCTATAGAATTTTAGAAGATTATCAATATTTATCTCCAAAATCTTTACTCTTACAGAACAGATAACAGAAGAAATGGATAGATTCCTAGATACATAGGAACTACCAAAGCTAAACCAAGAAGATATAAAACTTCTGAATAACTCCATATCAGCCAATGAATTTGAAAATGTGATAAATGAAAATCTAAAAGGTACAACAGGTAATGTGAAATGGAAAGAAAACATTCAATGGGAAGGAAAAACTGAGATAAGGAAAAGGACAAATGAAAGAAGGGAAAAAGACATATTTCGCTATATATGCCAAATAGTTTGAATAATTGTATTATCAATTTCCGCTGATCTTTTGAAAGGAGCAGTTAATGCTTAAAATTATTTTTAGTCTGATTTTTTTTTACATTTTTTCTTCCTCACTTGAATTTCTCATTCTTTTCTGTTATTGTTTTGTTTTGCTTTTCTTTAAACAAATCTTGCACATTTATATCTGGTAATTTGAATGGCTAATTTGAGGACAGCATATGTAGTCCCACAAATATTGCTAATTTCTATCACTTTAGTGAAATGTTGTACCATTTTTGATGTTTTTTTTTCTATTACTATTTTGTATTCCTTGAAAATGAAAATGGAAAACAAGGTGGTGCTGGAGAGATAGCTCAACAGTATAAGCACCCACCTGGCAAGCACAAAGACCCAGATTTGATCCCTGGTAAGAACCTAAGAGATTAAGTCTCTAAATATTAAATAAAATTAAATAAAAGATTAAGTAAAATTTGAAAGGTATGATAAACATAGTAAAATGGAAAAAAACCTGAACATAAAGGATAAGCAGTTGAGATGAGGGAAAGGGAGAAGTTTAGAGGAAAAGGAAGGGGAAAAATCATTGAAGGATATACAATGGAAAGCTAAGATAATTGTACTACTAGTTTCTCTCAGTTTTTGAAGGTAGCAATTAATGTTTAAAATTTTGACTTTGACCAATTTTATATGCTAATCTCTGTAATCTGAGCAACTACACTGAAGAAAACAATGTGCAAATAATTTCTTCCTTCTTGATACAGTGCTAGAGTACTTACCCACCTCCCCAAATTAAGTGGGACCAAATGAATGATTGAGTTCTAGCCAATTGGATGTGGACACCATTCATATTTGCCCTTTTGGGGACTGGCTAATGGAGTTAAATACAACCTTCTGCATTATTTCTGTCTCAATTTCTTCATCTACTGATTAGACTCAGAGGATTCCATGGATATTCCCAGGATCTAGGGAGACCACAGAGTTCCTACATGCGAAGTTTTAGTTCCTGAATAATGACAGAAGATTCTTCCACTTATCTAATCTACTTTTCCGCTACCAAACTCCAGCCTATGGCTTCCATGCTGTGAAGCTATGGGGTTGGAGGCTTGTCACTTGTCACTGGCTCATCATTCAATTAACACCAACCAACAGTTGTGTTACTTTGTTGTAGTAATTCCTAGGAATAATCTTTATGCAGAATATTAGTAGGTCTTTTTGTTGTTGTTGCTGTTGTTATCTTTTTGAGACAGGGTCTCACTATGCAGTTCTGACTGGCTTTGAGCTCACTTTTGTAGCCCAGGCTGGCCTTGAATTTATATCAGTCCTCCTGCCTCAGCTTCCCAAGTGCTGGGATTACAGGTGTATGCCACCACATCCAGCAGTAGGTCTTAATACAAGACCACAAAATTAAAAGTTCTTAATTTATAGTATGCAAAAATTTTACTTTTTTTTTTTTGTCACTAAAGGTTTCCTAAAATAAAAAATATATATATGTTTACTCATCTCCGGTACAATATGTGGTAGCTATAACAGTTTGCCATAATTTAACATATCATTAAATATTAACTTAACCTCTTTCAACATGTATGATGCTTTTATTCTTTCCAGTTCTATGTTATTGGTTTAGAATTATTGTAAGTCTACTCATTGAACAAATAAAACTAGAGAAAACGTCAAAATCAATAAATACAGTCTGGTGATTAAAATATAACATCTGAAATCACTAGACAATAAAACAAGCATGCTAAGTGTGAAGGGGACAACCTTCAGACATACCAGGGAGCTCTCTCTTTTCATCCTCCATTTCTTAAGAAAATTCTTATGCAGAAGTGCATGAGTTTGCTGACATACACTTCTCTGTGTTCTGTTCATTTCACCTGTCCATCAGATGAAAAAGAGAAAGCAAAGCACAAGCATATTAGAAGAAAACCCCATTAAACTAGCTGCTTTAATAACAATTAAAATACTTTAAAATATTACTACAATAACTGAAATTTCACCTCCAATATTCATCTATTCACTTTAAGATAGACAACAGTGAGTTGGGGTAGGGAACTAGAATGACTGTTATCACACTTTTACAATAACCAACAACTAGAACTATAATGGAAAAACTAAGACAACCTCATACTTCTGTCTTCCATCGGAATGCAACAATGTGAATACAATAACTAAATTATATTTCATGCTATTAATAGTCATTTCTTATTCATCACATTTGAATAGAAATCCCAGAGCAAATCAAATTAACATCAAATTTCTGTCTAAATTTAACTGAATGACAAATTATGCTCATCAGATATAACCCCAAGGAAAGTATTTACCTTCAAACTGAAGTAAACAACTTTCAATAAATGAATTCGGATGTGAAATAGTAACCCAGGCTCAAATTACTTGAAACTTGATCTTGATTTTGAGACACAGCAAGATATAGCAATTTTCCTAAATGTTTCTGAATCCCGAAGCTCCTGAGTAACTTAAGAGACAAATGACAAAACAGTTTTATTTTTTTAAAGAAGAAGAAAATTACAGGAGAAAATATTTTATGCCCAAATACTCTCAAACAAATGAACAGAAACCATGTCTTTTCAATTTTTATAATGCTGCAATTTAATTAGCCTCTCAAATTTGCAAATTATAATAGTCACACAATTTCCCCTCAGCAAAGATGAAAGCCAATTTTACTAGGTTTCTGTATGTTGCTATATATCTATACAATGAATGTTGGATAGAAAAAATACAAAAAAAAATCATCTACTAAATCTGTAGCATAAAATATATTTTATTTGGAAACCTCTGAAAAATAGATCAGTTTTAGCAGTGTCCATTCACGTATTTGGCATGATACAAACAAATCCCAAAATTTTACTTACTGTCTGAAAAATTAAAGTAAGTACTCAGGAAACAATCAACCGCAGTTGTCTTTTGGTCTAGTGCAACAACTAAAGTTTTATTTTGTTTTGTTTTGTTTTGTTTTTTTGCTTTTTCTTCATCTGGTCCTTAAACTGGTAACTACTCCCAACAGTTCTTATTCAGGCTGGTTTCTGAAAAAGGCAAGCAAAGTTGCACATAATGAAACTATTTTGTTTTCTGTTCTTGTTCTGCAAGCCAGTGGTTCTGCAGGGAAATAACTATTCTCTGATTGGTTGGAACAACAGAAACCCTATGTTTGTTCATTTGGCCTTTTTAACTCTCCGAAGAAGGGAATTGATAAATGAGTAAAATAGCCGTAGTCAATTGGACACCATGAGACAAAGATGGAGGAAAGAGCCAAAAAAAGAGTAAAAATAATAGCCAAAAGAATGAATTGAATTTATCTCAGAAATCTATTTTTTTTCATTACTGATGTTTAATACATGTGTGAATTTTTCCAAATTCATGATAAGCAAGCAGAAAAGAGGGAAACAATTTTTTTTGCCCTCTGATAGAGCTAAGTGGTCTATAGTCTGCCTTGGAAAAACTCCCAGGGTGGACAAATGAATAATTATGAAAAATTTCTTTACCCACACTATTCCTAGTCAATGCAGGTTTTTATAAGATATAAGAAAAAAAAAAAAAAAAAAAAAAAAAAAAAAAAACAGTAGTAGATGGACTGCTATGACTTACACACAAATCAGGTGAATTTTTGTGCATGAACTCTAGAAAGAAAAACTAAAAAAGACCCAATCTGCATTTCAAAGTGTATCTAAAAAGATTACAAACTTTTTTTTTTTGACCTGACACAGTGAAAGGCAAAACAGGAAACCAAAGTTCATGAATTGGGAAATCTCAAATATTTGACATGGCTCCCAGTCCCCCACAGATGTTAATAATCATAAAGCTGTCGATCTGAAGCTGAGTACTTCAACAAAAAACAAGTGCTAAAGCCATATATATATATATATATATATATATATATATATATATATATATATCAACAGATAGCAACTAGTCTTTAGCAATTAGTCCTACTTTTACAAAGAGTCAACAGTGAAATCTTGTATATCTTTTACATTTAAATGGGCAGAAACAAAGGAAGGAGAGGTGTTCTGAGACCTCGTGTGGTTTGTGGGTAAGAAACTTAAAATTTTATACCAATAATATAATGAAAAGTTTGTGTTACACATTTGTATGCCTTTCTTAGGAGACATATTGGTTCTGCCTTTCTTAATCATACTAAAATTAGCAGCTACAATACCAGCTATTTCTTAGATTGTAGATATTGTTCATTACTTACTGTTTTTCTTGTATGTGCCTAGTCTTCCTCTCTTTAACTTGTAATAAACTCTGCTCTATTTTCATTTGGGGGAAAGCATTTTCTTCACTTAAACATGAAGATTTCACTCAAACAGGGACCTAAAATAAATGAGAAAGCATCAACTTGTAGCTAGAAGGACACTGGACTAGTGAGTAAGATACATTCTAAATATATAACCGAAGTTAATAAATGAGGAAGAAAAAATAATGAAGTTAATAGACACTGAAAGAAAATAAGAAACAAAGGTATGTGCCCAGGTAATAAAATTGAAAGAGGAAAATCTTTTTTTTTTTTTCTTGAGCTGTGAGTGGTGGCAGCTCAGATGGTAGAGAAATCCAAAGACACACTGGACTAAGAACCAGGTCTCGAGATTCTTATGGCCCCTGTGAGCTGGATTTGAATTTTAACAAAATGCAAGGCAGGAATTCGTATCCTTGCTGGAATTCAGAAGATTTGTAGAACTGTTTAGTGTTGAGTTGGCTAGAAATTTTTCACCTAGTACCTGTAGCAGGTAGCAGAGGTTGCTGAACAAATCTGTGATACATAGAAGAAAAGAAAACCCCACATACACCTGCCAGATGTCAGGGAGAGAAGACAGCTTAGTAACAGAAGCAATATGATAGTAGTTGCTATAGGCACTCTAGAGTTCAAATTCTAACTCTGTGAAGCTAAAATGTCATTCTTCCCAAGTGGACAGCTGAATTGAAGGCCAACAGCATCACATAGCGTCTTCAGGATTTAAAATCTAGACACCTGGATGACAACTTGGTAAAGTGCCTAGAAAGAAGAGTTCCAGGAATCAAGCAACAGCTGACAGCAAAACTAGAATTTACAGAGAAACTGGAAAAATGGAAGGCAATGGAGAGAACAAGGTCAGGCTGGAATGTGGTTGCCAGCTCCCTGGGAGGAGGAGTTACATCTCTACAAACACAAGCTAAACAGGGGAAACAAAGGGAGGGCTTGCAGTGCTAGGCCTCGCTGTAAAACTCCACTGCTATTGTAAGTTGTACATGCAGCGTGGGACTTTACTATGAAAGCGACTCCTTCCACATGAAAAAAAAAATAATAATAAAAAATAGAGTTGAAGAAATCCATTGCGGCACTCCCCAAAATCGGAAGTAGTTGAATCAGAAGCCACTTGGGGGCAAGAACGGATTGTTTAACACTAAACTCTGAGAATCAGAAGTCACAGGATAAGTACGCTTCCAGGTTTCCGCAGTCACCTTACCTCTGTTCTGACTGGGTAGGGGATGGCCACAGTAGACATGAATGGAGAGGGAGTAGACTAGTCCTAGGCCATCTGAAAAGCTTAAGCAGCAGCAAGCTCAGGCAGGATGGACATGGCGGCCCCACCCACTGTGGTAAAAAGCCAGGCCAGTAGTGGGTTTTTCTGAGGGTGCTAGGCGTGAAAGTACTTGCTGTTATTCCAGTGGACTGTTTGATCTTCCCCAACCATATTGCTTAATTCTAGCTTCCCCATCTGCCAGTGTAATCAAAGACATCCCATAGCTATGATGGCTCTCACATCCCACACACTGCAGCCTCTGGAACAAGACGGGCATTGCACAAGCTCACAGGCCATACAACTAAACACAGGGGCCTGGCAGGATGGCTCAGTGGTCTAAAGCCCCTGCTTAGGAAGGCTTGGGTGGCTGCAGGGACAGAGGTTCGATCCCTGGCACCACATGCTGCGCCAGCCCTGCCCTCAGGGCAGGCTGAGCCAGCCATAAAAAATAAATGAATAAACAAATAAAAGTTCTGAAACAAGAAAAAAAAATAAAATAAATTTTTTTTTAAATTCTAAAAAAAAAAAAAGACTAAGCACAGACAGCAGTGACTTGGAGTGATGAGAGGGGACATGCACTAAGAACTGCTGGGGTCAGTACACCCCTAGGACAGAAACTGTATTACTAATTGACCCTGCCCAGTAGGAGAGGTGCAGCAAGATTCACAGTACACAGGGCAATAGCTAGTGAGGACTCAGCAGTCTAAGAGCCTGCCTGGCAAGTGCAAGGTCCTGAGTTCCACGATCCCGTACTGCATGCCATGCCAGCCCCGATATCCTGGCTGTGTCATGCAGCCCTGACACCAGGTGTGGTGCACGCCTGCTATCCCAGTGCTGTGGCTTGCTACTTTCTCCCCTCCTATCTGATGGTTTCCAATACTACAGACCCTGAAAAAGGAAACACTTACCTAAACACATGGAAGACTTTGGGGTCTCACTTACTTTTCTCTTTGGGTTTTTGTTTTGTTTTGTGTCTTTCTTTATTCCCTTTTTATTTTGCTCTTCACATTATCATTTTTCTTCATTTTCTTTTTCTTGTTTGTTTTCTTCTGCTGTCTTAATCTAATTCTATTAACTATCTTTTACTTTTTTATTTTTTTATTTCTCTTTTCTGTCCTGCTTCTCATCTTCCCTTCTTTACCTTTCTGAGTTTACTTCCTAGGGG
This sequence comes from Myocastor coypus, assembly GCA_004027025.1. Lineage (NCBI taxonomy): Eukaryota > Metazoa > Chordata > Mammalia > Rodentia > Myocastoridae > Myocastor > Myocastor coypus. The sequence continues at coordinate 77,408 of PVJA010005482.1, forward strand.
CTAGGGAGATTGCTAGGTGGCCTAAGCATCTGCTTGGCAGGCATGAGCACATGGGTTCAGTCCCTGATACAGCACACTGTGCTGCTCAGAAGCCATGGGTGCACCATGCTGGCCACTGAAACCAGAATTATAAGAAAAAGCAGAAGCAGATGGCTCAAAGTACACAAAGAGATTCTTCAAGCATTAAAAGAATCAGTTTTGTGGGAGCTAGGGAGAGAGCTCTGTGGCACAAGTGCCTACCTGACAAGTGGAAGGTCATGAGTTCAAACCCCAGTCCCACCAAAAAAGGTATCAGTTTTCCACCCAGACTTGTATATCCTACACAATTGAATTTTCAAATGACGGAGAAGCAAAAATTTTCCATGACAAACAAGCCCCAAGGAAATACACAAAAAGTAACCCAGCATTGTAGAAAATACTCAGTGAAGTCCTAGGTAGAGATGTGGAGACCACAAGCTGCAAAGTACCAAAAGGAAAACCTATATCTAACTTAAAAAGTAAAGGAAAAAGTAAGGAATCAGTACCACAAAAACTAACAAATGCAAGACTCTGTAAACGCCTTGCAATACTAATTCTCAAAGTCCACATGCTTAAGGTCCAATCCAAAGACACAGACTGGAAGGCTGACTCAAAGAACAAAGTGCACACAAATGTTGCCTAGAGCTGACGACTCATCCAAAAGGAAGCACACAGAATAAAAGAAGTGTGTGGAAATGATACCTGACGAAAAGACAACGAAAGGACAGCATGCCAAAACATGTGGGACACAGTGGAAGGAGTCGGAGGAAGACGGTGGGAAGCTGCGGGTGCAAATACTGCAAGACTCGGCAATCCCAGATAAGCAACCAAATGGTGCTCCTCGGGAACACATATAGATAAGGGCAATCCAGATGGGAAATTAAAAGGAGGAGAGAAAGTGTAAAGCAGAAATCAATGAAATTAAGATTTTAAAAAATACAAAGGATCACTAAAGCAAAGAATAAGTTCTTTGATAAAGGATAAAAATGATTAGAAGCCCTAAGCCAAATTTAGAAGAGAAGAAAATCTGTATCAGTGTCACTAGAAATGAAAAGAGGAAAATTATAGCTGATACCACCCAATTCAGAGAATTAAAAAAAAAAAAAAACTTTTAAAAAACTTTTAAAAACTTATGTTCCAATAAATTGGAGAACCCAGAAGAAATGGAGAAATACTTACATACACATGAAATTTCAAAATTTAATACTGCATAAACGAATAACAGGCAACAATATAGAAGTAATAATAAAACCTCTGTCAACAAAGAAAAGTCCAGGACAAGAAGGATTACCCATTAAATCCTACAAGGATGTAAAAAAAAAATCTAACACCAGCACTCCACTCTTTAATGAAATTGAAAGGGAAAAAGAAATGCCGAATTCATTCTTAACAGCTAAGGTTACACAGATATCAAGGCCAGAAAATGATTTAATATAAAAGAAAGAAAAGATAGGATGGGATGGGATGGGATGCAATGGGATG